>JAODAL010082092.1:0-11694 GCA_025379985.1 Phyllomedusa bahiana
ACACAGTGTATCGAGGACATGGGCTACAACTGTCATATTCCTTGTGTCAAGCCACTCCTAACCCAGAGACACCAAGGAGAAAAAGGACTCAGTGTCCAAAATCCTGTTGTTTTTAGACTAAAGTAAATTTTTAATTTCATTTGGAAATCAAGATCCCTGGAGGAAGAATGGAGAGGCCACAAGTTGCTTCAGGTCCAGTATGAAGTCTCCCCAGTCAGTGATGGTTGAGGGAGCTATGTCATCTGCTGATGTTGTTCCACTGTGTTATATCAAGTCCAAGTTCAGCGCAGCTGTCTGTCTACCAGGAAGTTTTAGAGTCCTTCATGCTTCTCTCTGCTGACAAGCTTTATGGAGATGCTGATTTCATTTTCCAGTAGGACCTGGCACCTGTCCCCACTGCCAGAAGTACTAGTACCAGATTAAATAACCATGGTATCCTTGTGCTTGATTGGCCATAAAACTCGCCTGACCTAAACCTCATAGAGAATCTATGATGAGAGACACCAGACCCAACAATGCAACCAAGCTGAAGGCTGCTATCAAGACAAACTGGGCTTTGATAACACTCTAGCAGTGCCACATGCTGATTGCATCCAGGTCACGTCGCACTGATGCAATAATTCATGCAAAAGGAGCCCTGACAAAGTTTTGAGTACATATACACATACCTTTCAGTAGGCCAACATTTCTGTACCACAATTATTATTTTTTGATTGGTCTTATACACTATTTTAATATTCTGATATACTGAGTTTTAGGTTTTCATTAACTGTAAGCCATAATCATCCACGTTAAAAAAATAATTGCTTGAAACATATCGCTCTGTGAGTAATGAGTCTATACAATATGTAGGTTTCTCTACTTTACTTGAATTATGGACATAAATTAACTTTTTGATGATATTCTAATTTATTCAGATACCTGTACAATACAATATATTATGAAAAATTATATAAAAAATCCCTTTTAAATCAATTGCCATGCAAACGATTGTTACAAGAGATAGCTTTAAAACCATTAAAAGGGACATCCTGGCAGACACAGTTATAGAGGTATCTTTGGTTGACACTGTTTTGAGAGGTATCTGTAAGGCAGCGAGTGCACATGGATTGTTCTTTTTGTGTAAGATGCTGGTGGTAGGGGTACCAGAAATGCAAACTTGTGATTTAAAGAAAAAATGGTTTACAGGGGGTGTTGGGGGGAGTTTGTTTAAACAAAGGAAAATTACAGGACAAAAAAAAGATTTGGAATTTGGCGGCTTTGCCCCCACTCATGCAAAGGGCAACGTTATAATTCACAATGAACACTTACACTTTACATCACTTTATGTGGAGAATTATCTTCTCTTATATCACTTATTTCTATCCCTTCTGAAGCACGTACAGTTATAGCCAAGCAGAAGTCACCTACGCGCACTTCCCTGGTGATTTTCTAGGCCCAGCAGTGGTGATTTTTCGTTTCAAAAAAACAAAGGCTTCCTTACCTTAATAACCCGGGAAAACAGTCTGGCTGTGAAGGGTAGCGTCTTTTTTTACATCCTGCTGCCATTCCACTCATTCTCTCTATGACCCAATCGTTTTTGCTCTGTTTCTTTACTCCTTCTTGTTTTTTTTTCTTAATTTCTGTTAAGTTTTCTCATATCTCATTTTTAAAACCTATCCCCAGCTGACCTCTGCCTGCCTCTGCTCCACCCGGTGATGAGAGATAAAACATTCTGGGATCTCAAATTACAACAAGAAACCAAACCCTTTTAAATCCCTAAAATAAAAAATAAAGCTTTTTAAAAAAGGGCGGGTTTTTTTCTGTATGCCATACCTTTTCTCCCCTCTCCCCCTTTTTAAATTCCTGTTTGGCTACAAACGATGTATCGGTACCAAAGTCCAAAAAAAAAAGTATCAAATAAAAGTGTATGTTTCATTGTCATTCACTAAACACAAAAAATTTACCCTCACCGGCCATTTTAAAATTTGGTACACCTGTCCAACTGCCTTTAACCTTTTTTTCTAATCACCCCAAATCACTGGCGGAACCATGCATTTAGGCATGTAGACATGGTAAAGGAAAATTTCTCCTGCGTTAAAAAGAGCACATATGGGGAAGAAAGGTAAAATTTGAGTGCCTTTTTGAACGTGGCTGGTTGTTGGTGCCAAAAAGGGGCTGGTTGAGTTTTTCAGAAACTGCTGATTTCCTGGGATTTTCAGGGCAAAAACCATCTCTGGGGTTTACAGGAATGGTCCAAAAAAAAAAAAAACATCCGTGGGGGCGTCCTGTGGGGGGAAATGCCTTGTTGATCCCAGAGGTAAAAAGGGAAAATGGGAAGACGGGTTCGAGCGATAAAAAGGAAAACATGACTCAAATAGCCACCTTTACAACCGGTGGCAGTTTGGCATTTGAACCAATACGGCAACTTTGGGCAGGGGGTACAGAGCAGAAAACCCACCAGGGTGCCACTCCTTTCGCTAGAACAGGAAAATGGGCTCCAATTTGCCCAAGCTCATCGAAATTGGACAGTAAAGTTTGGGAAAAAAAACTTTGTGGTTTGGAGCTCGTTTCGCTGCGACTTCGCATTTTTTGGGGTCAAATTTGGCGAAACAACATGAAAGAGGATCCTCCTGCCTTTGTTTCAATGTTAGGTGGTGGGGTGGTGTCATGGGTGGGGAATATTTTTTTGGGGCCCTTTTTGGGGCCCCTTGGTACCAATTGAGCATCGTTGAAAACCCCTTGTGGAATCTATCCCACGAAAAATTGAGGCATTCTAAAGGAAAAAGGGGGCCCAAAACCCTTAACTTTGACCTAAAAAGTGGCCGGGAGTGTAGTAAATTAAATGTTTAGTATAAAATTAATATACTGTCTTTAAACCCTGGTTGAGGGGTCATACACCCTAATCTGGACTCTACAAAAACAAGACTTAAAAAGCCTGACATCCCTGCCTAAAACATGTTAAAATTATTTAACCCTTTGGAATTTTTTTTCTTCATAAGTTTAAATAAAAATAAGTAAAATAATTTTTTGCATTATGGTGATGGTTTTGGGGTTGAAGAATAGCCAAGTTTGAATCGGTGATATTTGTGTGAAATAAGGAGTGGTTTAATGGGTTCTGTAAAATGCAATATCAAAGTTTTTGGATTTATCAAAAGCATGGTATGATTCTTTATTTCTATAATTGTGGGAAAGGGGTTTAAATTTCCCCTTTGGTGCCCCAAGTCCAATAGGTTTTTAAAAGGGGTTTTTACAAAACATATTGTAATAGGGGGATAGTAAAAAAAGCCCCTTGCAATTGGTTGGTATACTAAACCTTTGATGGCGCTATTATAATTGAAAGTTTTGGCTATTCTGTCCCTAGGGTCGGCCACACCCCCTTTGCGTTTTTGACTCCCTATTTCGCCCGGGTGGGAAATTTTGCCCCTGTGCTATGGTTTGGGTGCCGCACTTTGTTGACGTGTAAAAATAAACTCAGCTTTTTTTGGGCTGTGTCGTGTTTTAAAGGCTCCCTGAACCTTTATTCTTCCCAGTGAGAGCTCTTGTAAGGCCCTGGGCAATTTACGGGTCTCTAGTTTTTGATTCATTTTTCCCCCCATGAAAATTCAAAATGTGAGAAATGCACTCTGTCCCCCCCTTGTTTCAGGCAGGAGGTAAAAGGGGAGCAAAGTGCATTTTCACTTTGTTTATCAGCCCACTTTTTTTAAAATTTTAACCAATACAGGTTTCTGGGTAAAAGGATTTGGGGAAGGGAGGTGAAGCTCTGCAAGCTATAAAAAATCTTGCGGGGGGCTGCAGTACGAATCCTCTCCCTTACTGCTCAACAAAATGATGATGACGACGTGGAGGGGCAGTGAGGGGGGGTGAGAGTAAAAAATTAGTGGGGAAGACCCCTAAGTATCCCCCTTGGATTTAAAAGCAAAGGGGCTTGTTCCCCAGCAGGGTTTTCAGTTGGTTTTACAGACGTTTTGGGAAATTTAAAAACCGTCTGAAACCCCGATGTAACCCTTTTTACATGATTTTAAATAAAAAAATCCATGGGGCAGTCCACACTACAGGTTTTTCCCATGGCCGTTTTTTTCACACCCATTCCAAAAAATTTAGAAATTTTTTTTTCAACCGTTTTCGGGCAAAACTGAAATGTGGGTGGAATGGAAAAAACCTCCCCCCTACGTGTCAAAAAAAGACTAATATTTTTGTGTGTGAAAATGCCCCCTGAAACAGCTTGTTGCAAAAGCCTGTGGTGAGAAAACCCTTTAAAAAAATATTTAACAAAAAATATATTTACACTTTCATAGATGATAATAGAGGGGCTTATTAAGAGGTCAATCTTTTAATGAGAGTTTTAAGAAGTTTTATGATGTGAAAAAACCTCAACCCCTTGAGCAAAAAAAGGTCAAATTTTCCCAAAGTTTTTTTAAAAAATAATTTTGTGTTGTTACTTTGCTTCGATGCAAAAAATATGTTATAATCAGCGCTCATAAACACCTTTGATCTCTATATGTCAATACATTGCTGTTGACAATGAACAAGCAGACCCCTTACAATTCCCAGGTTTCATATATTTCTTTGACTCATGAGTATATTCACTGCAGCAGATTTTTAAAAAAAATACAGTGTCAAAATAATATGGCTCTTCGCCCCCTCCACCCTCACCCCCCCTTCAAAGAAAATTTATTTTTTTTTTTTTTTCCTCTTATAGACTACAGGGCCACATGTTGAAGCTGCGGGGCACCCTTTTCCCCAGTTTTCCGGCGAAATTTGCGCTGTTTTTTCGGCGGGGGGCGCGCTCCTAAATATATTAAACCCGCCGCCTTGCCATGTGTGGGAGCAGTGGGGGGGACTTGGGCGCATGGGGCGTGCGCCTAAGACCCCCGCCCGGGGAGTGCCTATCAAAACAGAAAAGCCCGCCGCGCCCGCCAGTGTGTGGGACGCATGGGGGGACTTGGGCGCATGCGGGCTGCCCCTAAGATTCGCCTTCCGAGGGGTGGCTCAACATGCCTTTTTAAAAGTCCGCAGCGCCTCGCCAGTGGTGGGGCGCAGTGCGGACTAGGCGCAAAAGGGGACTGCGCCTCACTGTTTTCCGATTCGAACAGCTGAAAACAGCGAAAAAAACATTAAACATTCCGTGCGGAGATGAATAAAAAAAGCGTCAAAAAAATTCTTGAAAAAGAGCCAAACCTACTAAAAAAAAAAATAAAAAAATCACTTTCCAAGACAGAACGGGGCTTATCGGGAATTTTTGGGTTTTTAAATTGCCGGGGAAAAAACAGTAATTCAAATTCTGTAAGCATTCTCATTGGTCGGGAGAAACGCCAAACAAATAAGCGCAGTGAACCTTAAAAAAATATGGAGAAGTTTGATCCAATCAAAAACAAAGGGGACAGTTCAAAATACAGTACAAAAAGAAAAAAGCTGATTGGGTTTAACAGCGGGGGGTTGGCTTCTTGGGGAATCAGAATAGGAGCGACGGGGAACCCTTTTAAAACCTAGGAGAAGTTTGGCCCAACAAATCAAAAAGGGACGTTTAAAAAACAGTAAAAAAAACGAAAAACTGATTTTTTTTTGGGGTTGGGGGGCTTGGGTATCCCCAATCAGAGCGCGACTATTTCCCTTGTAGTCATGGAGAATCGGGGCAATGAAAACCGGCACTCAGCGCCTTTTTGGGTGGGGTATTTTGTAAATCGTTTTTTTTAAGTTAAAATATTGTAAAAAAGAGCTAAACCTATAAAAAAAAAAAAAAAATTTTAATTTAAAAAAACCCCAAAAAAAAGCGTTTTTCACCCGGGGCCCACATCAGAATTGCGATTAGAGAATTCGGGGAAAAACAGTAAAATTTAATTGTTTAAGCTTTTCCCCTGGTGGCATAAACCGGCCAATCAAAAGGAGCGCAGTGAAAAAAATTAAAACTATGGAAAATATTTTACCAAAAAAAATTCAAGGCGGGACATTCAAAATACAGTAAAATGGAGAAAAGTTCTGATTTGTTGAGTAGGGGGCTTGGCTATCCGGGCCAATCGAGCGCAACTACTTTTCCTAAGTTTTTGGGGAAAAAAAAAGAGAGCGAGCTCTGTTTGTGTTGGCTAAGTTAAAAGAGGGCGGTTTTTTGGGAAATGGGGAGGAGCAACGTCATGGGGGGTTTTTAATGCAATTGGGTAAAAAGTCATGGCCTAAACAAATGAAAAACCCCGAAGTTGCCTGATGGTATATAAAAGATACTAATAGGGGATAAAGAAAAAAAAAAATTAATTCTAATTCTTTTTTTGTCTTTATTTTGTTTTGCCAAGGATCAATAGTATGGGGGTAACAAAAAAAAAGAAATAAAAATGAAATTTATGGAATTAAAATTTTTTTTCTTTTTTCCCCCCTATTATTTATCATTTTTATACAAACGGTACAAATTCTTATCTTTTTCATTTGATTTGGATGTAAGTTTATTTCAGATTCTTTTAAAAAACCCCTAAAAGTCGCTCGCCCCCATTTTGGGCCAAATAAAACCGCGCCTCTTTTTAAATAGTAAACAGAAAACCGCCGCATTTCTTTTCCCCATAGAACTCTATGGAAAATTCTCACGCTTGATTGGCCCGGCAAGCCAACCCCCCCCTGCTCAACCCTCACCTTTCGCCTTTTTACTGTATTTGAACTGTCCCGCCTTTGAAATGATTGGTCAATATTTCTCCATAGGTTATAAAATTCCCCCTTCGCTCCTTTTTTTATTGGTCCATCCCCTCCAAGGTTTTAAAGGGCCCTGTGCTCCCATTTGTTGGCTGGGTTTTTGCCGACCAGAGAAGAGGTACAGAATTTGAATTTGTATTTCCCGGCAAATTTCTTTATTGCAATTCTCGAGTAGCACCGGTTTGGGACAAACGCGTTGTTGGGATTTGATGATTTTGGGTTTAAGAAGGGGTTTTAGCCCTTTTTTTGATAATTTTTACCTTTTAAAAAAAATTTTATTTTTTTTAAAACACCCAGCCGAACGCCTGAGAGACGAGATTTTCATTTTCGCCCTCCTCCTTGAACAATGGGCAAGTAGCTTGCGCTTGATTGGCTGGGTAGCCAAACCCCCGGGTAATTCAACCAATAGCTCTTTTCTGCCCTTTTTTCTGATTTTGAAATTCCGCCCTTTTATTTTGATTGGTTCCAACTTTTCCTAGCTTATAATGGGTCACTTCCCCTATTCGATTGGTTTGGGTTTTTGTCACCAATGGAAAACTTTCGAAATTTGAAATTAGTTTTCCCGGAAAATTTTCTATATTGCAAATTTTTTAGTCGCGGTCCAGGCAAAAGCGTTGTTCGGGGTTTGAGTGATTTATTTTTTATAGAAGGTTTCGCTTTTTTTGACTATTTTTATAATAAAAAAAATTTTTTTTTTTTTCATTCCCATCCCCACGGCGTGGAAACCAGATTGCATTGCCCGATCTCTCCCCTAGATACAAAGGGGCAAGTAGCTCCCTTGATTGGCTGGGATACCAAGCCCCGCTACTCACCCAATCAGCTCTTTTCTGTTTTTTACTGTATTTTTAAATGTCCCACCTTTGATTTTTTTTGGTCTATTTTTTTCTCCCTAGGTTGAAGGGTCCTGGCTCTATTCGATTGGCCGAATAGCCAAGCCCCGCAGCTCAACCAATAAGTCTTTTCTGTTTTTTTCTGTATTTTCAAGCCCGCCCCTTTTATTTTGATTGGGCATATTCCCTGGTTTTAATGGCACTGTCACTCCATTATGATTGGTGGTTTATGCCGACCCAAGAAATGTTTCAAATTTGAAATTTCTGTTTTCCCTGCAATTTTCAATATCCCAATTCCTGATATTGCGCCATTCAGATTTTTGGGAAAATGTTTTTTTTTTTTTTATTTTTTATTTTTTAGGTTTTTTCTCTTTTTTAGATAATTTTTTCCCCCTTTTTAAGGCGATTTTTTTTGGAAAATACCCTGCCCACGGATGAGGCCGGATTTCTGTTGCACTTCTATTGCTTTTCCCCCAGTTCCGTTCTGCTTCACCTCCTTTGGGGCATTTTGACCAAATCAAAAGGGTTTCCTTCGGAGTGCGACGCGAATGCGCCGACTTTGCCCAGCCGCGGACATGCCCTTTGGGGTTTTCGAGCTCGGCCGCGTCCCCCCCAGAAAAGCCTACACCGGGCCCCCTTGCACGCCCCTGGCACCCCTTCATCGGGGCGCAGCTAAAAGTGGCGAACGCTGGCCCCAACATCATCCCCGCTCCGATGGGGGTTCGGGCTGGTGAGGGCAGGGTACACCAGAAAACAGGCAAAAAACCCCGTTAAAATTTTGGCCACAGTGCCTTTGCGAAAGTATTCGGCCCCCTTGAACTTTTAAAAAAACCTTTTGCCACATTTCTGGATTAAAAAAAAAAAATTAACTTTTTTTTTTTTTTGGAAAGAATCAACAAAATGGGACAAATTAAAGTGGAAAAAAAATTTATTGGGATATTTTAAGCTTTTGTAAAAATAAAAAATGAAAAGTGGGGGGCAAAATTTTTGGGCCCCCCTTAATTTAATACATTGTAGTGCCACTTTTGCGGATTACAGCTGCAAGTCGCTTGGGGTATGTTCTATCATTTTTCCACATCGAAGATGAAATTTTTCCCCAATTTTTTCCCTTGGGTGCACATGGAGCTCAGGGGAGGTTGGAGGGAGGCGTTTGTGAACAGCATTTTTCAGCTCTTTCCACAGTTCTTTGTTGGTTCAGGGCGGGCGGACGGGCCTTTTAAAAATGGATCATTTATTTGTGAACCTTCCATTGTAGTTTTGCTTTATGTTGGGATCATTGTTTTGTTGAAGAAAAATTCCGTCCCTTTCAGGTCTTTTGCAGATTAAAAAAAGGTTTTCTTCCAGAACGGTCCTGTGTTTGGCTCCATCCATTTTCCCATCAATTTAACCTTTTCCCCTTTCCCCTGCTGAAAAAAAGCAGGTAAAAACCATGTGTGCCACCACCAGGGGGCAGGGGGGATGGGGGTTCGGGGTGAGCTGTGTTTCTTTTACGCCAAAACATTCTTTTTGCATTGTGGCCAAAAAGTTGGTTTTTGGTTTCATCTGAGCGAGCCCTTTTCCAATGTTTGGTGTCTCCCAGGTGCTTGTGGCAAACTTTTAAATGAGATTTTTATGGATATCTTTGAGAAATGGTTTTTTTGCCCTCTTCCATAAAGGCCGATTTGTCAGTGTAGAGATTTTGCCCTAGGGACAATTTCCCCCCTCCTGTAGATCTCTGCGTTCATCCAGAATGATCAGGGGGCCTTTGGCTGATCTCTGATCAGTCTTTCTTTTTTTTTGGATGAAAGTTTAGAGGGAGGCCCGGGTTTGGTAGATTTCATTTTGGTCTGATACCCTTCATTTCAATATGTCGCTTGCACATGCTCCTTGGGATGTTTAAAGTTTGGGGGAAAACTTTTTGTATCCAAAATTTGGCTTTTTAAATTTCCACAAGGGATACGGCCTGCCCGGTTTTTTTCCTTGGTCTTGATGCTTTTCGCGCTTTAAAAAAGAACCCAGGAAATATCACAAGGGGGGCATTTATACAGTCATTTAGGACAACTTGGACCTTCAGAGTCCTAAAGAACTTTGGGTGGTTTTCTCATAAAGTAAAGGGGCGATTTTAAAAATTTCACGCCCCCCTTTTCCTTTTTTTTTTTTTTGAAAAGTTTAAAATATCCAATAAATTTTGCTCCACTTTACAATTTTGTCCCACTTTTTCCTGATTTAAAAAAAATTAAAATTTTTTTCTTTATGTTTGAAGCCTGAAAAGGGCAAAAAATTTTAAAGTTCAAGGGGGCCGAAAACTTTTGCAAGGCACTGTTAAGGGCTTTTTGCAGGGGGAAATGTTTTAAAAAAGCCATTTATCGTACCATAAATATACTGGGAAAACCAAAAAAAAAACTCTAAATAGGGGGAAAATTTAAAAAAAAATTTCTTTTCTGTTTCAGGGGGTTTTTTTTTTTTTTGGGTTATGTGATGTTTATCTAAATTTTCGGTTAAACAATTTTTGCTAAACCAAAAAATGTAGGTTTTCGTTTTTTTAGCATTTTAAAAAATAAAACATTCTCTATGTCTTTAAAATTTTGGGTGCAGCGCTGTTTTTCTGTGTCAAAAAACTTTTTTTCTTTAGTATGGGGCCGGTGAGGGGTTTTTTTTTCGGGCTGAAGTGTAGCTTTTATTGCTACCCTTTTTGGATTGAGTGATTTTTTTGATCACTTTTTTTCAATTTATAGGGAATGCAATGCCCAATTCCTTTTGGATTTTTTTTCTTCTACGGTATTTAGCGTAGGGGATAAATAATGTTGTTTTTTTAAATAATTAGGTTTTACGGATGCAGCGGTCCCAAAATATGTGTAACTATTTTTTTCTTTGGAAAATGCAAGGGGGTGATTTAAACGTTAGTATTTTTTATACTTTTAAAATTTTTTTTTTTTTAATTTACTGGTAAGCCATAATGCCCCTTTTCGAATTAACATAACATACTCCCCCCAAAAAATTCTCTTTTTTTAAATGTTGGCTTCAGCACCATTTTCTGGACCAAAACTTTTTTTTTTTCCCAAAAAATTTTGTCATACACCTTGGTACTTGACCACTAGGAGGCACGATTGCTTTACCCCTTTCTGCTTTATTGTATATAAGCAAAAGGGGGTGTACTGAGGCGCTATAGGCAGGAAAGATTGGCCCATTAAGCCCATGTCACCGGGGCTTATTCTGGGACGGATTGGAGCCGTACTGGGTGCCTTTTCCCCCCTTTTAAAGTTGGCTCCAATCCGTCCAGTAACTATGGTAATCCACAGTTCCCCAATAGAGAACTATGGATTCCGTTCTTCTCCCGCTGGCGAATCCGCCCGGGGGGGGGAAAGTGACATGCACATTTTTTACGGCCGTATGCGCCGGAAATAATGATTGTCTAGGGGTCGGCGGGGGAGCTCCCCCGCCGCGCTCCCCGGCCCCATTCAAGCCGTTTGGGCGGGTCCGTCCCCCAATTACGGCTTGAAAAAGGGTGTAAAAAAAACGGCCTAACAAAAACAGCTAAGGAAGCTGAGCGGCGGACCCCCGCTTTTTCGGCCCCGCGGGCCCGGGGCGCACCCCCCCGGGGGGGCCCCCTCCCGGGGCCGCCGGGGCGGGTGCTCCGCTGGCCGCGGGGAGAGCCCGGGGGTCCCCCCCCTGCGGGAACTTACCCCCGGCCCCGTTCCTGTCCCCCGCGTCTCCTGCCCGGCCCCGGCTGCGGGGGCCCGTTCCCAAAACGCGCGGGGGGGCGCGTTCTCGTAAATTTAAAGGGACGTGTCCCAATAATTGGTTGTCTGCCTCGCCTCCCCATTTAAGGGGCCCCCTCTGCAGTCATTCTCGCTGGTCTATGTTTCCCCCAGCCATAGGGAAAAGCGTTCCCAATCAATTTTTCGCCCTACCGGTACCAGACCCTTTGCTAGTTTCCTGACTCCGAACCTTGCCCCCTGCCCCGAAAACCCTTTCCCGTCTACGACCCGAAAACCTCTGCCCCCCTGCCCTGACATTTTGTGCCCCACGTTTTGTT
This sequence comes from Phyllomedusa bahiana, assembly GCA_025379985.1. Lineage (NCBI taxonomy): Eukaryota > Metazoa > Chordata > Amphibia > Anura > Hylidae > Phyllomedusa > Phyllomedusa bahiana. The sequence goes on from JAODAL010082092.1 coordinate 11,500, forward strand.
TTTCGGACTACGATTTGTACCTCGCTGCCCTCGGCCGCCCCCCGCAAACAAGCACGTCAGGGGGGGACCTGGTAGCCTCACGCCGCAGCAAGCCATCCCGCTTTCGGGGGCTTGGGAAAAACGGGGGGGTACTTAGATTCCTTCCTGGCGTGGCTTGCTATCATCGCTTGGGTGGTCAGGGATCCCAACCCTTAC
>JAODAL010082093.1:0-11694 GCA_025379985.1 Phyllomedusa bahiana
ACTTGAGGACCTGCATTTTTTTTGTTAAAATTTTTTTTCTTCCCCCTTCCCAAGACCCAAAATTTTTAAATTTATTTTTATATTTTGCGGTTACTTTTAATGATGTCATTGCCCGAACAAAGAATATACTGGGAAAAACCGAAAAAAATTCTAATAGGGGCAAAATGTGAAAAAAAAGATTTTGCACCTGTTTGCAGAGATTTTGTTTTTTATGGTGTTTACTTTTTTTTATAAATGATGTGTTCTTTTTTTTCGAAATTTCATGTGATTCGGGGCAATACTAAATTGTGGGGTTTTTTGGTTATTTTTAGTGCTGTAAAAAAAATCCCTAAATTGTGCCACCCCATTTTCTGTAATCAATAAACTTTTTTTTACTTCCCCCTAGGAGGGGTGATTTTTTGTGGGCGAAGGTACTTTTTATTGGTACCACTTTGGGATTGCTGTAGTTTTTAGAGGTCGTAAAATTACAAAAACTAAGCAATTTTGGCATTTAGAATTTTTCTTTCCTACTATGGTTTTCATTGTAAGGCAAATTGGGTTTTATTTTTAAATAGTTTTGGATTTTAAAAACCCAGCAATACCAATTATTGCTTTTTTTTTTTAATTTTTTTTTTTAATTTTGGCAAAAGGGAGGGGGTGATTTAAATTTTTAATATTTTCTTTTTTTCTTTATATTTTAAAATTTTTTTTTTTTTTTTTTTATCTTTCGTACCCCCCCCCCCCCCCCCGGGGGTACTTGATCACTGTGGTGCAAAATTATCATTAACCTTCCCACTGTAAAAACCCTGGCAAAAAAGCTGATTAAAAGATGGCAACAGTGATAAAACAAAAGGAATGGCGGCGATAGAAGTTTCCCACATATTGACCCCCCATGTTAAACAATCACCACCACGGTGGGATGTGGGGTGCCCGTAGTTAGCATGGTTTTGGAAGATTGTGCGCACTATTTTCTTATTTAAGTAGTGGCTGCGATCGCCATGCCATCTAAAGGTAAAGTGTTACTGGAGGTTGTCAGCTGCAATCCAGCTGACACCAGCCTTCCCGGGGGGAGCGGGATCACTAAAAGGGGGTTTTCTCATTACAAAAATTGTTTTTTGTTAAAGAAATTTTCAAAAACAAGTCACTTTGCAATATGTGTCCTTAAACATCGTCCTACCCCTTCCCAGAATCCCCCCTTGTATGGATGATCACTTTTCAGGTCGCTATATCTCAGACCAGTTCAATCTCTCCTGCTAGCTGCAAGTGTGGTTTTTATTACAGACCTGGGTTTACTGCAGCCCAGTGAAGCCGTAAACTGGCCCTAATTTAAAATGAAAAAAAGAAAACAGGACTAGAAAAATAATGGATGTTTAAAGAGACAACCCCTTTAGTGTGTAAAAAGCCAAGATAAACCCTGTGAAATAGTGACAGAGTATTACTAAAAAGAATATTTTAGTTTTTAAATATTATTTTTGTTACCTTACTTTTTTTTATTATATGTAATACCTTCCTTGGTAGTCAGTAAACGTCTAGAACTTTTTCAAGCAGATCAGGGGATATCTGTTAACATAGAAGGAGGGAAAAAGTATTTCAGATTTCAAAGTTTATACACTACTATTCAAAAGTTTTAGGATATCTTAATTTTTTCAGCGTTATATTAATAACATTCTGTAACAGCAAATAATATAAAATGGTTCAATGCTTCAAAAGTAAGTGAAAAACATAAAAATATATAGTATTTCACACAAGTCAGTTCACCCCCCAATTTCTGTAAATTTTTTATTATATCTTTTCATGGGACAACCTAAAGTTGCACTTTGATACAATGTAAAGTGTTAGTGCAAGCTTGTATAACATGTAAATTTGGTGTCCCTAAAGATAACTAAACACTTTCATAGTTTAAATTTTTAAAAGTTTGTAAGGGCCGAAAAAAGACGAGAGTCCACCCGGGTTCAGCCTGTTGTGCTAAGGTGTTGTCCGGGGAAGGCAAAAAACCCCAATGAGGTAGAACCCAATTGTCCTCATTTTAGGAAAAATTCCTTCCCACTCCCTGGAAATCGGAAAAATCCCGGGATCAATGACCCCCTCCGAATCTAGAACTAAAAATTGTTATTTTATTCCTCCAGAATGCATCCAAACCCTTTTTGAACTCTTTTAGTAAATTACCTGACAATTTTCTCTGGCAAGATTTCCACAGTCTCAATGCTTTACAGTAAAGGAATCCTTTCTATGTTTATGTAAAACTTTCTTCCTCAAGACTGAAGATGCCCCTTGTTTAGTACAGTCCTGGGTAAAAATAAATCTTGGAAAGAGATCTCTATATTGCCCTTTTGATGTTTTTAAAAAAATATTTATTATGCCCCCCCGAAGCCTTTCTTTTTCTAAAACTAAATAACCCAAATCTTGTTTATCTTTCGGGTCTGAAACCCCCCCCCAGCCTTTTATTATTTTTGTTCCCCGCCTTTGTACTGTTTCAACTCAAAAAATGTCTTTCCTGTGCAGGTCCCCAAAAACTGACACAATATTCCTTTTGGTCAAACCAGCGACTTGAAAATGGGGAAAAAATTCCATTTTGGCCTCTATCCCCCTTTAATGCCCCCAAATGATCCATTTGCCTTGGCGCTGCTGTCTGACACTGGGCTACAATTAAAAGTTTACTCCACCAGGACCCCCAAGTCCTTCTCCATGTCATTTTTTACCCAGCCTTTTTCCTTTTTAACATGTATAGAAAGGGTTTTTTTTCCTCCCCTGCTAATTTTTGATTTATTGTGTTAACCTCATCTGCCATTTTTCCCTCCCCAGGCCCCAACTTATCCAGACCCCTTGTAATAAAAACATTATCCTCTATTGTTTGTTTACTTTACAGGGGGCTTTTACGTTGCAAAGACGATATTCTACTGGCAATCCAAGGGTAAGACCCTTTAAATAAAAATGTTAAAAGGGGAAAAGGGGCCCAAACTGCCCCTTGTGGTACCCCACTAGTAACAGCAATCCATCAAGTAGACCGTAATTACCCCCTTTGTTTTTATCGTGACCCATTCTTACCCACTTGCACATTTTTTCCCCCCAGTCCAAGATTCTCATTTACTTAAAATTTTATGTGGCCCCGTATCAAATGCTTTAAAAAAATTAATATATGACACCCATGCCTCACCCCGATCCATCTAGCACGACTTCCTCATAAAAGCTGATGGATTAGTCTGACGGGGGCCGTCCTTCAAAAACCCTGCTGGAACGGCTTTATACTTTTTATTTTCAGTGAGATATCCAGGATGCATCTTGAAAAAACCCTTTTCAAACTTTTTACCTACAACAGAGGTCAACTTACGGCCTTATTTTCCCGGGACCTTTTTTTGCCCCCCTTTTTTGAATATTGGCCCCCACATTTGCTAGGGCCCCAAATCCTTGGGGGACATACCCGTTATTAGACGTCCAAAATTTAAGAATAGGGGCCTATCTATGACATCATTTAAATTCCCTTAGGACAGTTTTTTTTGTAGCCATCGGGACCGGGGATTTTCTATTTTAATCTTTTTAAGAGAGCTGCCTTCTTCTTGGGTTAAGACAAGAAAAATTTTTTAAATTGGGGGTTTACCCCATCCCTTTTCAACAGGAAGCTATCCTCCTCGGTTTAAAAAACAGTGGGGAAAAAGGTTTTAAAAGGTTTCTTTTTTTTCCGCCCTTACTGCCCCCTCCCTCATTTTTTCAAAGGGCCAACATTTTCTGTTTTAATCTTTTTCATTTTATATTGAAAATTTTTTTGGGGTGTTTTTTTTTTTATGGCGATACGTTTTCCCCCTTTTCCAGTTTGCTTTTTTATCTTTTTTTTACAACTTTATTTTTTTCCCTATAGCTTCTTAGTCCTCTTAATCCCTCCGTTTTAGTAGGTAAAGCTTTCTTTTTTTTTTTTATTGCCTCTTTTTCATTTGTTTATCCAAAATTGGGTTTTTTTCCCTTTTTCAATTATTTTATTCCATAAGGATTCCCCCTCACAGTGGTACCTAGGTGTTTTTTTAAAAATTTTCCCTTTATTTTTTATTCTGCCATTTTAAAACACTTTTCCCAGTCATCGGTTTAGGGCCTCCCAAGCAGAAAAAAAATTTTGCCTTCCCAAAATTCAGTGTTTTTTTGGCTCCTTGACAAAAAACTCTTTTAAGGATAAAGGGAAAATTTTTTTATTTGGGCCACATTTCCCCGGGCCCCCCAACCCGAACCCTTTTTTACTCTGTCGGTCTATTGTCAAATTTTAAACTAGAGGGGCCTTTTCCCCTGTCGGTTTTGCACCCTTTGGCAAAGGGAATTTTTCATTTGTTATTGGCAAAAATGTTTCCTTTGTGAGAGTACAGGTTTCAGATTCCAATTAGTCTGGGTGTTAAAAAATCGCCCATAAAAATACCTCATTCTGATTGCCCCTCATCTATTTGCCTGAGGAGTAATTTCTATGGGGGTTTTGTTATATTGGGGGCTATAGCAGACCCCTATTCAAGGGGGTGTAGGTAGGGTTTTTTCGGGGCACAAAACCCCGGACCAGGCCCTGTTCCCCGAGTCCCAAAAACGTCCGGTTTTAGGTCATTTAAAGTGACCGTAAGCTGACAAGCTGTTCCCCCTGTGTGTAAAATGATTTACCCAAACTTTCTTAGAAATAGCATTAAAGCAGTGATCCGCGCTTATACTTTTAAAAAAAAAATTTTTTTTTTAATATTCCATTAAAAAAAGTGATGAAAAGGGTAGGAGAGTTTAAACAGACCGGCTACAGATTGCACGGGCGTTTGACAAACAAGTTAATCATTGTGCCCATGGTTCATGCACAAACCAACCCCTTAAAAAGGCGTAGTCCCGAGAGTTAAAACCATTGATTACCATAGTACAATATTTTTTTTACATATATGCTTTTCAATATATGTTAAAAAAAAAAAAGAAAAAAAAAAGAAGCATTAGTATTGAATGCAGATCTGAGCATTTAGGCCCCTGGTTTCGAGTCCCTAAAACAAATATCCATTTTCCTTTTTGGGCTAAAACTTATTTTAAATTTCCCATCAAATGGATTGTTTAATTTTTCAAAAAATATCACTTTCATGGGGGTAGTGTCGCCCATGTTTTTCTATAAAATTTTACTCAGTAAAAACCCCAATTTCCCTCAGCTTATGGGATTCAGAAATTTGTTCGATGCGATTTTTAGATGAGAATTGTACAGCCAATGTATTGTAATTGCATTTTATGCTGTAATTGATATACAAATATTTTGTGTTGCAATTTGATATAGTTCGAATTTGATTTTGTTTCTTTGTAACAAAGATAAAAAGGTACCCTAGTTTGCTAATTGAAAACAATAAAAATTTGTACCAACCTATGGTTCCCTTGGACGAAAGCCATTTTTTTTTCTTTTTTGTTTTGTTCAGAAAGAAAAGACTTGGGGAAAAGAGGGTTTTCCAATAGTGGGCCCTCGTTTGGATAAAAAAAAAAAAATTTTTAACCCACTCTAGTATAGTAAAAAAAATTTTTGGTCCCCTATGGAGAATGGGTAAGTGTTTTTTGATGATAATAAGATTTTATTATTTTGCGGTGAATACTCGTAGGAAATTTAGTTTTGACATTTTTTTTTTGTTTGTAGTTTTTTTTTTTTTCTCGAATTAAATAATTGTCACGTGATATTTTTTCTACTTTTTTTTTTGCTTGTCGAGTACTAGGCTATATCCTCGTTCTTGTGCAATGTTAAGTCTGTTTTTCCCCCAAATTTTTTAAAGTGCTGCGAATTTTTTGGGGTTTAAAAAAATTAAAAAATTTTTATTTTTTATTAATATGTGGTGGATGCATGAAGTAGCCAAAAGTAAATTCAATCTGTGGTTTACATGGGTACTACTGTAACAGTTTGATGAGTAAAATTGTTTAGGTTTATCTAAGAAATTTCAATTATTGTGAAAGAATGTTTGTGTAAAAAAGCAAATTCATAGAAATTTTTTTTTTAATTAGTGAACAAATTATGAATTTTGGGGCACAAAATTTGTTATCATTTTATGCCTGTTTCCTGCTGTCTCCCCAGCTAAGCGACGGAGTTCCCTGCTTCGCAGCCGTTAAACAAGGTACATTTAAAAATAAATTTAGTGAGTTGACAAGTGAGTTTTCACGTTCCACTGTGTGTGGGTCCCCCCGGACTCACATACAGTTTCGCAGCAGGTATGTGCAGGCAGCGAGGGGGAGGGCGACTGCCGGGGGGACAGGGGGAGGAGGGGGGCGCCGGCTGCTCACACTGTGAAGGGAGTGAGGGAAACGGCGCGCTGTCCGTGGAAGGCTCCGCCCCCTCTGTCCCCCTTTCCCGCCCGGACCAGAACCCAAAAAATAGGAGGAGTGAGTGAGGAGCCCCAGTTTCTGAACAATAAATTCTAATAGTGTAAAAAGGGGGGGAAAAATAATGTTCCTGAATGTGAATGTACTCAATGTTATGCATGTGTGTAGTATTTTTTATTTAGGGGTATACATGGTGTATGTGATTGTTAGATGTCTGTGTGTTTTTTTTTTATTTTTGTGTATAAGTGGTGTGTTTTTATGTTTGTTTTTTTGTTTGAAATTTTCTGTGTGTGTATGTAAAATGTGTATGTACTGTGTATAGTGTATTACAGTAATTGGTGTATACACACACATATCCCCAATATCACCTCATTCACATCAGTAAAAGATAATCCTGCCTGTGTGTCCCTCAGGCTATGTTCACACAGTGTATTGTGACGTGTACAGTACGCGCCGCAATACACTGTGCTTCAGGAGCTTGCGCTGATCAGCACGTCTTCTCGAAGCACGAGGGGGTGGGGGGCAACAGCCCGCCGGCCCCATAGACATGCATTGACATGTCACTTATCTCCCTATGCATACAATACGATCGTATTGTACGCATGGGGGGAGGACGTGTAATCCATGTTTCTCTATGAGAGCTATGGATTACCGCAATTACGCCATGTGAACATACTCTTAGACATGTAAACTACAACCTGATGACAAATCATATTTGAATATAATTTTTTATACTTGTCATTAGTCAGGGTTACGTATGATTTTAGCTGCTGCAGCCAGACTAAGGGTATGTTCACGCTGCATAAACCGTGGGGCGCATTTCGTGGCGTATTTGCGCTTCAATACGCCCGACATGCACGCCACAATTATGGTAATTCATAGTTCTCACAGAGCTATGAATTACATCTCGTCTCTCCCGTGCATACAATACACATATATTGTACACCGGGGGAGAAAAGTGAAGTCACTTTTTCGCGGCTACTGATTTAGTGGAGTAGAAAGGACCGGCCCCCCTGTGCTTGGAAGTACGCGCTGAACAGCATGTACTTCAAAAACACACGTTGTACTGCCCTAAGGGTATGTTCACACAGCATATAGTGGCACGGACCTGTGCGCACCGCTATACGCCTGCTGTTGAAAGTACGTGCTCTCCAGCGTGTAATTTCAGCAGCGCTCCAGCCACCTCCCATCCATTTTCACTTTCCCCCTGAAAGAAGTGGCAGGTCACTTATTTTTATGGGTGGGTTCTATGTGCAGGGAAAACAGCAGCTAATCCTAGCCCTCACTGCTATGATTTTACCGTATTTGTGGGGCGAACTTTGGCCGCATTACAGCACAGTTATGCCCCACAAATACGTTGTGTATGTTCACACGACATAATGTTGGTCCGTACTTTGGCGGGTAATTTGCACTTCAATACACCCGAAGTACGGGCCAAAATTATGGAAAATCATAGTGTCATGAGAGAAATGTTTTCCTTTTTTGGGAGAATAAATTTTAGTGGGAGCTTCAGAGGAACGCACTGCCACAGTTTTTTCTTGTAAAAACACATGCCGGGGTTTCATGGGGCGAAAAAAAAGCAGGTGAACCCCGCCCTTCTGACCAAAACAAAAACACGGGGCCCGGGCCCCCGATTTTTTGGGCCCCCTAGCAACGCCCCTGCCTATTAGTTATTTTTTTGTTACCCCCATGTATATTTACCCATAATGTTTTCCACTTGTTATTACCTGTCCCTATATCTTCCGCAGTGTTGGTTAGACGGATTTAAATAAAAAACAGACCCTCCCCTTTCCGGTCTTTACGACCCTTTCTAATAGATGAATCCTGTAAGTTAACCCCCTTTTGCTCTCGTCCCCCCAATGTTCCTTTTTATCCCCACTATGTCATATTTTTTTCAGTTTAGAATTTAGTTCTTTATTTTTTTGGTCAAACCCCTCATTGGCAGCAGCAATTTAGAGATTTTTCAGTTTTTATTCCTTTCTCCCTGTTTTTTTTAACTATTGTCACCCCCCTCCCCCATCCCCCCTGATTTTTTATAATTTCCCCGCTTTTTTATCTTCACTTTTTGCATGCTATCTTTGTAGTTACCCTCCCCCCAGTCTATTGTTTAAATATTCCTCCAACTTCCTGGCCCATTTTTTCCCCCCAATACAGCTGACCCCCCCTTTTAGGTGCAGCCCATCCCTAGCATAGGCCTTACCAAGACAGAAGTCAGCCCAGTTCCCCCCCAAAAAAAACCCAAACCTTTTCCAACCCCAAATTTTTGGGGCTACTTATTCACCTCTCAAAATCTCCCTCTCCCTTCCCCGGGTGTGGCTCTGGAACAGGTAATATTCTGAAAAATTACTCTGGGGGCCCTTTGCCTTGGCTTTTGGGGGCCTAAGTGCCTAAAATCTTTTTAAAAAGACACTCCCCCTACCTCTAACTTTGTCATTGGTCCCAAATGTGGCCAGGGACAGCTGGATTTCACCACCCCCCCCCCGCATTTGTAAACCCCGATCCGCGATATGTCAAATGGGCCCCCGGGTATAAAACAAGTTCGCGACCCCGGTTTTTTGGGGCAGTTTCCCCTTCTGTGCCCAAATAATGGAGCCCCCAAATACTTCACTGTCTAGCCTGATCTGCACTCCTATTCCCTCTTACTGGAGCAGCAGGGGTAGTGTCTTGCTGCACAACGCTATTTTGAGTGATATCCCCCTCATTGCCAATCTTGCAAATTTTGTTGGTGTGTAAAAATCGGGGACTACCTTCCTGACACTTTTCCCTCTCCCCTTTTTCTGACTGTTACCCATCTATCCTCATGTTCCTGCTCCCCATGTCCCACCCCCCCAAAGCATTACCCTGCAAGTGAGTCTCAGTGAGGGGGCAAACCCTCGTTTCCCAAAGTTGGCAAGGGTTATCAGTTCGCCAATTGCCATTTAGATCCGGGACCCGGGCTTCTAAAGGGTGCAGTGTGCACACATTTTGACAGCAGTTGCCCCCTCGAACTGTTGCTCAAGGGAGGAAAATTTTCAAGGTTGTGCCGGACGCATTGAAAAACAGGGAAACCATGGGGATGTTCCAAAAAGATATATGAAAAACAATTATAAAAAAAAGCGATACAATATGTCCCCTCTAAACCCCCCCAATCAAAAAGTCTCTAAATCTTAAGCCCCTCCAACATTTAAAAAGAAAACACATTTTAAAAGGGAAAAACACACCGCAGACTTTCACCGCTCAAAATACCAGTTTTAAAAACCCTTTTCCCATGTGTTTTGGGTTGCTGAACCTTTCTTTCAGGACAAAAAGGGAACTGTAAGCTGCAACTTAGTCTGGGACGTCTTTGGCCCCTCCCCGGGGATCCACACTTGACTTTTGGATGTTCCTTGGTAGGGCAAATTGGCACACAAACCCCAACCTGGGGAATATTTTAAACTGGCTTTAATTATCGGGCTGTGTAAACATTTTATAGCCAAAACAAATGCATAAAAAGAAATCCTAATCACTAACACAATCCGAGTCCCTCTCTGTCCATAGGTCCGTGCCTATCACACAGCATACCAAAACTACAGTATCCTCACTGTTGTACCAGGCTTCACGTAAGCCTCTGGGGGCCAGAGCTCTCTCTCCCAGCTCTGCTGCTCCAAACGTTCAGGTAGCAACCACACCCCCTGCTCACCTGCGGTACCAGCCCTTTAATAGGCCTAGTAAGACCTGGCACTGTAACATGGGGACGGCCTCCCACCCAACGCTACGACCGTCCCGGGAAAGGAAACCCATACCTGGCTGCACCTGTGTCAGTAACCTATTGTTACTGACACCAACAAGTTTCCTTCCCCCACCAAACCCAGGTTTTCGGTGGCATGTTTGTAGCAGGTATTCCACCTAGTGGCAGAGACCTGCAACTGCACATGGTCACTCTGCCACAACGTATATTACCGCTGACTCTATGCCCTGTCAGCCACAACTGGAGATGGTTCCTGTCGCGGGTCGATATACACTTTAGATCCAAAAGTCAATTGGGGACCCGGCGGGCAAGGGGGCGTCCACACGACATATGCAAAATACCAGTCGCATTCTGTTTTTGAATCCAGACAGTATTTTGTTGTCTTTTGAATGGTTTTGGGGGACGGGTCTGTCCGCAGTTTGTGGATTTGTTCTGCCCCCAATAACCACTGAGTTTCATATCTTCTGCACATTCAAAGTGTCTCCGACCGCCAGTGGTTGAAAAGCCGTCAGGCTAAAAATCGGATCAAGTTGGGCGGATTTTGTATTAAAGTCTATGGGGATGGTTTCTGGTTGGTTTTCAGACTTTACAAAGCTGCAAACCGTCTAAAAAATCCGATCAATAAACCATGCCATTTGCACGGACCCTAAGAGAGAGACAGAGGGAGGGAGCTTCTTCTGTCGCTATTGGTACACTGCGCTGCAATCTCAGGGTGCCGATGGCTGCCATGACAACCTGTCTCTGACATCACCACACCCGGACATGCCTGGAGAACACAGCTGTACATGGTGATTGACCGCTACATTACATATCAGAGTCAAGTACCCTATGGGGACAAGTAAAAAAAACTGTTACAGTTAAAAAAAAAAAATAAAAAAAAAAGTGAAAATAGATTTAAAAAAAAGTAAAGACACAAAATAAAACACGTACACCGCTTTTTCCCTATTACAAGCGGCAATCACTAAAACAAGAGCAAAAATGAATTAAGTACATATATCTGGTATCGCCGCATGCGTAATCACCTAGCCTATAAATCTGTCATGTTATTTAATCTGCACGGTGACAGAATGGTGATTTTTGTTCATCCCGCTGCACATAAAATGTCTAATACTAAAATCGGAAATAGTACTGTTGTGGAATGTGTTAGGTGAAATGTCTATTTCATCCGACAGATGGCGCCTGTTTCTAGGCGCACCCTGTTTGTGTTAAGGGTTAATTACATGTACTTGGTAAAAAGATGGCACTGACTTTTGGAACTACAAATTCCATTCTAAAATCTACAGGCGGGGAGACAAGGAGACTAATAAGGGGAACAAATAGAGATAGTTTATGTATTATTATTATTATTTATTTTAAAGCGCTATGGATTCCAGGGCGCCGTACATTCGAGGGGGTTACATACATTACATAAGTCAAACGAGCACAATGATAAGTGATTAATGACAATTGGCACGACAGAGGGAGAGAGGACCCTACCTGCAATGGCTCACAATCTACAAGGAGGGGGAAAGAGACAGGAGGTGAGGGGCCCGACATGTTTGTGGAGGAGTAGTGACAACAAGGTTAGTGTTAGGTTATAGGGAAGCCTGAAGAAATGGGTTTTCAGGTTGCTTTTGAAGCTGGTGAAAGTGGGGGAGAGTCTGATGTGTTGGGGTTTGCGAGTTCCAGAGTGTGGGTGGGAAGCACGGGAGAGTCTTGGGACGGTTTTGTGAGGAGCTGATAAG
>JAODAL010082094.1:0-11693 GCA_025379985.1 Phyllomedusa bahiana
AGCCCCTCCGCACAGATTCTTCGGGGGGGGGAAAAAAAGGGAGGGGGGGGGAGGATTTGGGTTGTTCCATCAGCGGTTTAAAACCCTTGTGCCCGGCTTCCTCCTGTTTCCAACAGATAGAGTGAAGCATGACCCGTCTGTTACTATATTCATGATGTGTCTTTGGAACTGTGACTTTACTAATACTGTACAGATCGGGCATGTGAATACTTTATGCTCTCCTGTATTAGGGGAGACATCCTGAGAATAGTAAACAATTTCCCTTGTTGTTGCTGAGATGTGGAGACTTGTAAGCTAAGCAGGGGATATGGGAAAACACATGCATCCCCTCTGCCTATTAGCATACACAGCAGCTTCAACAGACCTCTCTACACTCATAGATCAGCCCTCTCCTGAAAACAGACCTAAGGCAGGCACACACAGGTGAACTCTGAGAGCAAACCCCCACCCCCCCCCCCGGTATAGAAGTTACGTAGCTGCCTGTGTGCTGGTGGGGGGGGGGGAGAGGGAGCCGAAGAGACAGACCAATAAAAACGCCCCTCAGTTCAACTTACCAGGCACACAGACAGGCGGAAAGCTCGTAATGAGACAACTCCTTTAAGTAATTGTTGGTGCACATGACAGGTAGTACAGAATTAATTTCACTCGTAACTTGAAAGGTGGTGATAGTGTGTGTTGTTATGGTTGTGAACAGTGTGGGGGTGTGTGTGTTGCTCATAGTGAGAGCTGAGTGTAAGTTGTTGGTGTAGCATATCCCCTGGTCACCCCCAACTTGCTCAGAAGGAGGTGGGTCCTGAGTGTGGGTCCCAAGACAGATTGTGTCCTGGAGACCCATCTGCGTGTGATTTTCTCTTTCCATTTATTATGTGCCACTGCGCCCTCGATATTCATCTCCTTTGTACCTTTGTACCACCCTGTCCCTGATACTAGGGAACCCAACTGATGTATTAAAATCTAGAAAGACATTTTTTACTGAATGTAGTGTGATTTGATCACAAAATTACATTACATCAATGCACATAGATAGCAGAATTGCAAATGAAAAAAAAAATCAACAGTGGTTTTAGATACTGATATTGAAGTGTAAATTTTGAAAGCCATCCACAACATAACTACAGTTTAGTCTAATCTTACACATTTTAAATATTTCATCCTCCAGATGAAGTATAGGCGAAATGTACATTGGGGTACACACATATGGTCTGTATCTCTAACCTTTATATTTTCAGCACTTTATAAGTGTTTTTCTGTATATTGCTATTTAGTATGTTTGTTTGAGCACCTTTTGAAGGCATATCTATTTTTGCTCACCTGTCAACTACTCTAGACATGTGGTAGCTAACTGCCTATGAACATTTTTTTATCCTTGTATTTTAAATTGCAATCATGTCTTGTTATATATTTTTATCATATATTAATTAAATGTATTACATTTATTTTGTTTTTGGTGTTGTTACTGTAGGTATTGTTGTTTAATTAAAAATACAACTTTCTGATAATATGCTCAAATGTAGCCCCTTTATTAATGTAGGTTATAATTAGAGATGGGCGAATCGATTCTAACTAAGTGGAATTCGTTTAGAATTTCAGGAAAACTTCGGTTCTGCACAATTAGGGTGATTTGCGGGAACGAAGAGTGTTTTTAATTGCTAAAATGGCCGCAAGTGCATGGCTTTACACGGGGCAGAAAACTCTGGGAGGAAGAAAGGAACACCCTCAATGACATGTGCAGACATGAAGTCAATCAGAGACCGGCGGGATTCTGTGACGTCACAGCACTATATAAGTCCGGACGGCACCCGCACTACCACATTACTCTCCTTGTGCCCTGGCATATCGTCTCTACTGCTGAGCCTGCTCTTACACAGATCTCATTATACAGCTTTACTTAGCGATTGGGGAGGGGGGGAAAGACCATTAACAAGTCTTTTTACTGATCACTCACTCAATGTTCTGTATCTGCTGCTACACAGATCTCATTATACAGCTTTATTCAGCGAGTGTGGAGGGGAAAAAGACCACTATATGTCTGTTACTTTCTCATTCAGCGTTCTGGATTACTTTGCTCTATACAACTCATCCTGAAAGAAGCTGCTTTTATCAGAGACTGGGGCTCAGTTGCCCAAATTTAATGCCACCAGCGTTATCATTTTGTTTAGTTTGTGGGGTCTTCTCCCAGGGCGAAATACAGACCACTTTTTTGTCCGCCATTTTTTAAAAATTCTCCTGTTTTATTAGGGAATTTCAGATTCAAGTAATCCACTCAATCCTGTGTTACTCTTGTATTGAGATTGAAATACAGACTGCTTTTTTGCCCGCCAGTATTTAAAATTCTCCTGTTGTTTTAGGGAATTTCAGATTCAAGTAATCCACTCAATCCTGTGTTACTGTTTTATTGGGATTGAAATACAGACAGCTTTTTTCCGCCATTATTTAAAAATACTCCTTTTGGGTATTGGGGAAAATTTCAGATTCAAGTATCCACTCAATCCTGTGTTACTTTTTGTTTTGGGATTGAAAATACAAACCTCTTTTTGGGCCGCCATTATTTAAATTTCACCTGTTCTATTATTAGGGAATTTCAGATTCTGGGAATCCACTCAATCCTGTTAGTGTTAGTGTTGTACTTGGAGTCAAATACAATGTGTTTATTTTTCCCCCATATATACATTTAAATTTCACCTGTTCATTTCTGTAGGGAATTTAATATCCAAGGGTTAATTTTCTCCTTTGTTTTGTTGGAGTGAAATACAGCGTGTGCATATTTCTGGCACATACATGCGTGAAATCCATCAACTTCAGACCGGTGGGGGTATTTTAATCTGTGGCCAAGAGTTAATTCATTCCCTTTTTGTGGAGAATTCTGTGTCAAATCCAGTGTTTGTGTATTTTCAGCCCTACTTTATTCTCAAAATCCAGTCTCTTGGGATATTACTATTTGTGGCAAATAGATAATTTTTTAATTTATTGTGGGGATTCTGTTAAATGCTGATACATGTAGAGCCCCCCCAAAAGAGTGGAGAGGGTGTCATCAGTAATTTTGCATTGATCTTTCAGTGTCCGCTTTCATTTGGTCAATAATCCATCATTACAAAAGCCAAAAAGAAACAGGAGTTGAGCCCAAAAATAAGTAAATGGAATATTTGCATGTTCTGTGTTTTGTATCCACTCCACAATTTAAAAGAAGGGGAAAACCGAACATAGTGGAATGTCATGAGTGGTGGAGGGTGGAAACGCATTAGAAAACCACAGGGGTCGATGAGAGAGTGCTCAGTTGGCAGCAGCATGAGGAGACTTGAGGGGGTTTGAAGTGGCGCAGCATCAGAAGGCTACATAATGGCCAGTGAAGATGGGGAGGTGGGTGGCATACCAGTCCTGATAAAGTTTGGTGGGTGGCAGAAGGAGCAGCTGGCAGCAGATGTGTGGAATCAGGTGGGTGGCAGCATTAGAATAGTAACTGAGGTAGGTAGCCAAAAGAATCCAGGGTTCAAGATCTGCTCAAGGTTCTGCTGCTGGTGGTTACCTAAATCACTAGGAGGTGAAGAAAGCTGCTCATCAACAACTCCAGACTCAGGTTGCTGCTGATGGAGCTGGTACTGCTCATAACCCCTCCATCCCCCCCACAGCAGCTGTGGCAGTGGTACATGACCACTGATGAACCACCTGGTCAGACCTGCTAGAGGATGGACCATGGCACAGATAGGCAGCGGCCAACTGACTACATAGGATGTCTCTATAGTACTTGAGTTTGTCCTTTGTCTTGGCAGGTGAAAAAAAAACCCCATTTGGGGGCCGGTTTAAAGAGGGTCCAAGAGGGTGGTGAGCCAGAAGTCATCCCTATCCAAGATGGTGACAATTTCAGCTGTCACTAGATAGGCAAATCAGCAATGCAGCGGGCCATCTGCACAAGTGACTCTGAGGGACTCCCTGCCTCCAAACCCCACTGTATACTGCCACAGGGTGTCTGGGTCGTCTTCCTAATCCTCCAGTTGCTCCTGCTCCTCTCCTGTCACCTGAGTAAAAAAACTCACTTGTTTCGCCAGACACTGCTTGTACTCCAATGTCTTCCTCCTCCAGTTCAGCCCCCACTGGACTCGTGTGGCCGTGAGATGTAGTCACCACGTCTCCAGTCCCCTGACCAGACAGATTTTGCAGCATCTGTTCCAGGACATGAAGCAGTAGAATGACGTCACTGCATTCCGTAGTCCTGGCGACTGACAAATAACGTGTCCACCATAAAGGGCCTGAGCAAACGGCAGGTGTCACAGATGAGCTGCCACTGGCTGACATTAAACTTACACAGGGGTCTACTCCTGTCCGCTTGGATCATCAATAAACCATTAATAGCCTTTCTCTGTTCATAGAGTTGTTCCAACATATGGAGGCTGGAATTCCAATGGGTGGAAATGTGAAATATCAGCCTATGTTGGGGGAGGCCAGTCTGCCGCTGCAGCTTAAAGGGGTTTTATCGTTACAAAGATCATGTCTCAAATTATGTGGACAGTAAAAATAAGCACTTTTGTAATTGGGTTGCATTACCTCTGTCACTTGGTTTTGCAGATATGGCTTCTCTGTAAATCTGTGTTCTATTTCTGTGTTGCTGGTCGGAACGCCCCCTGGTCGTTTCCCCGCTCTAGACACGCCCCTGCATGTGATTGGCTGGCTGACATTTCATTCAGCCTGTTGGGGTACGCCCCTAGACAAGAAACGCCCGGCCCACGCCCCCTGTGCTGTGAATTTGGGTGCCTGCACACTCTGTGTTTACTCCCCTCTGTTAAAATCGATAGTGAAACCAAGGTCTGCTGGCTCTATGTACATCTCCCAGTTCTAGGGTGATGATCTGGGCAATTTCTGGCTGTTTAAGGGGCTTTGCAAGAGGTTGATTCACCACCTCACAGGTCCATTTCCCTTTAAACTGCTACTTGAAAAGAGGGCGTTTGTTCCTCAATCGAATGCAAGCCCCGCCTCCTTATGACATCATCATCTGTAGTGTATCATATAAGGATTCAACACTGTGTCTGTGTAAGCTGCTTGTATAGTGCAGTGCTTAGGTGATCAGCTCTGCAAGAGAGAGGTTAGGAGATCAAGCCCCATCAGTAGTTTTTTTTTTCTTTTATAAATTGAACACACATGTTTAAAAATATTTAAAATATATGTGTATACATCTATTATTTTTATTTATATACACACACCCAAAGCTTCCCTTAAATAGTGTCCCATCCTCTCAGTAGTCACACCAAGCACCCTTTCCCAAAATATGTGATTCAATGCATATACTCTGGGGGATGAGAACATGATATAGGGGAGCTATTTATGTGTATATATACATTGTAGAGATTGACATATATATTTAGGTCTCTCTACATATGTGTAGAATTTAGGGGGGGGGGGCAATATACTCTCTGAGGGACTAGAACTCCAAACCCCTTCGTTGCAAAAGCAATACTCTAACCACTGCTCTACCACTGCACCACCAGTCCAAGTTAGTTACACGCTGAGCAGGGTCTTCTCTCAAAGCTGATTGCTTCTATCCCCATTGTTTTCACTCACATGTCACTGACAGCAAGCAGAGATCTTGACTTGAAGCTGACATTTGTAGTTGAGTAAATATCTCTGCCTGTTGTCAGTACAATTTGGGTGAACACAACTAGAAGTTACAGCTGCTGGCTTTCAGTGTCATTTGTGTGTAAACTAAGACATATGACAGGTGCTTGCTGGAGATTGGAACCTCAATGCTGCAGACATAAGCATGCAGGAGGCTACAGAGCTGTTATATCCAGATAACCTTCTGCATCCCCTGCTTCAAACAAAATGATGATGTCACAGTTCTTCAGTGAGGGGAGACACGCCTCCTGGCAAGGGAGACACGATTGCTGAGAGGAGAGACACGCACCTGGATTTCAAACTCAATCTGAGAAAATTAGCTGAACAGCCCGAACAGCTCAAATGACACAACTCCTTTGAGGAGGGTATGCTTGGCGGTGTAGGAATGGCTGAAGTACATGCAAAGTTTCCTGGCCATTTTTAGAACGTCTTGCTGATGGGGGTAAGACTTGAACAACTAGATTGAACATGTATGCCACACAGCGCGGACACCATGTTCTTTCCATTGTCTGTCACAATGGTTGTAATTTTCAGTTGTCGCGGAGAAAGCCACAAATCGATTTCATCTTGCATGACCCGGAGCAGTTCCTTCTGTGTGTGACTTTGTTCGCTCAGGGGAATACTGCTGTCCACTTGGATCATCAAAAATCATTGATGGCCTTTCTCTGTTCATCAATTTCCCCCTGTTCATCAATTTTCACCTGTTCATCAATTTTCCCCTGTTCATCAATTTTCCCCTGTTCATCAATTTATCCCTGTTCATCAATTTCCCCCTATTCATCAATTTCACCCTGTTCATTCATTTCAACCTGTTCATTAATTTCCCCCTGTTAAATATGTATTCCTGTTCATCAATTTCCCCCTGTTAATATTTTATTCCAGTTCATTAATTTCCCCCTGTTCATAAATTTCTGTTTTTCTCTGTTTAGGGTTTTCCCTCTGTTTTTTTGCCCAAGGGGGTGTGTTGGCAGTGTAGAAATGGCCAAAGGAAATGCAAAGTTCGGGCCGTTCTCTAAATGGTGCGAGTCCACCACTTGAAAAGGGGGGGCAGCAGTCCCACCAACTTGGACAGGAGCACGGTGCTTCTGCACTTGGGGTGGTAGAGGATCGCTGTCTTTTGCCAATGTCTCGGTGAAGATTGCTACCACCATAGTGCGGGACAGGAGTTTAGCCCGGTAGATGAGGTGGGAAGTTTGATGCCTGAAAATGGGGGCGTGCCCTGGGTGCGTTGGGACGGATGGACCCCACATTGAGCACGTTTCTCCCGGGCCCACTATTGGTGAACTGATGATGTTGATGCCGGCGTGGTGAAAAGGTTAGGCTCCTTGTCACGCTTTTTTTCTGCCCACGATTTAAACATATAGCCTATTCGCCTCCTCTGGTGTCTTGTCAAAAAAACTGGCCCTGCGAGTAGGTGATTTTCCCAACCAATGCTGCACTGACTGACTGTTACCCCCGCTTCCCCGGTGACCCCTTCCCGTTACTTTCGGGGACCTGCAAAGGGGGTTGGGTTAAATATTGACCCGGGCCAATGTTCTACAGCACCTACGGCTCTTGAGCCAGGAAAAGTGTTTTTTAATGAGATTCGTCAAAAATTTATTGGGTCAAAATTAATTTCGTCGGAAAATTCGGAAAACTCGGCAAATTTAAATTTTTGGAAATTTGCCCTCTTAGTTATAATTTACAATAATTGGGCCCAATTAACCCTTTGCCTTATTCAATATTTCTTGTCATTAAGGAACAAAAATTAGATTAATGGCGGCATCAGATCTATTACACGAGGGAAAGCGCGGAGCCCGAAAAACCCCATTGACATTTTTTCATCTGGTTGTTATTTAAAGGATAAAATAGCGCATCATTTCATCATTTTGCAAATCTGTGACTGAGGTTTCGCAGGAACCCCTGACAAAATGTGATTCAAGCAGTGATGTCATCTTCTAAAATCGGGTTTACTTCCCTTTTTGAAAATAAAATTTCAAAAATTTTTTTAACAAGGTTTCCCTGAAGTCTCTTAAAAAAAGGAGGTTTCCCATTTAGGGCCCACAATACTGCCGGGTGGTCTGTGCTGCAGGAAATAGCTGAGTGCTTTTTTACCCAAAATGGTGCAATTCTCAAATTTATGTTAGGGCTTGTCCCATGCCGGGTTTTCCCCAGGAGTTTTTTAGACCCCCGGCGTCAAAAACATAGAAATGTTCTTTTTCCCACCCGGTTTGGGCGAATTTGAACATGTTTTTGCGGGGGGGGGTTTTTTTTCTAAAAAACTGTGGCTAAAGTACGCAGGAAATAGATGGCAAAAAACCGTGGTAACGCGGAACAGAACAGAGGTCAGGAGTAGATGGACATTAATGAATAAACCCCTAGAGGGGGAGGAAGGAATTTAATTAAATCAAGGAGGTCATAGGTCATTGGTATATTCCCACAAATCCAGAAGAGTGAGATGTGAAGCAAGACCCAGACAGGTATGCGGATGAAGCAAAAACGAGGAAGGGTGAATACAGCAACAGGGACACAGCAGAAGTCGGGAACCCTGGGGAAGACAACACAGCTACTTTCTGCGGTTCACAGGAGACCGGGGCATGATGGAGACAGGCCCAAAGGAGGGGCCGGCCTTTTTCCCGGACCCGAGTGGCCCGTGACAGTGAAAAAGCCATCATTTATAGACAATATCTCGGCATCTCATCATAATTTGACTCCAAATTTTTGATGATTATGCTTAATTATGCTGGTTCTTGTCATGTAGCTAAATTACTGTTTTGCTCCTAAAATCAAAAAATTTTTTTTTTTAGCATTATGTAGATTACCTTGGCTTTAAAACACTCCCTAAATCCTTGGGGCATCTCTTGGTCAATTCAAGATCCTAAGTCTGGTCGGTCATTTGGTAAAATATAGTTTTTTCAACTCTACCCAAAAGTGTTCGTTTGGGTTTGGGGTTGGGGGATATGGAGGCAAAACAGCAATTTACTTCATTTCATTTGAACTATTCCTTCTCAAACCTTTTATCTATGCTTAAGGTCATTTTCCGCCCGTGGAATATTACCGTCCTTTTCATACCCATAGTATCGATTTTTAAGTAACTCTTTTGTAGGATACTCACATATAGTCAGCATTGAGCCCCCATCATCCTGGTCAAATATCCGGCTTCCTCCCGAGAAATTGACAGTTAATTCAATTTCTCCCTTGTTAGTCCCCTTTTACTTGATTTTCCCGACCATTTGAACTCACAGAGCCCAGTCTCTGCACTCATAACTCCAAATCACTGTTTCCCTCTTTTGGGCCCAGTATGAAAAATGTTAGGGGTAAACTCACTTTGTTGCCCATAGCAGAGCGCCCTTTCACTTGATATAGGCCCGGAAAAAGAGAGGGGCCCCCTGATTGGTTGCTATGAGCAACAAAGTGGTTTTTTGATAGCAGTTTTTTTATACTGTGGCTCCCAGTGTCCACTTTAATACTTTTTTGCAAACCAAAGCTGACATTCTTATGAATATGAGTCGAGGCTTCTTCACCTTTTTTTGGCCACCATTCAGAATGTTAATATGGTTGCCGGGATTGGATGGATGTCTATGATCTCATATTTTGAAGCATACAGTAAGACTCACTCCCCTGGTGTTTGTTGCCCAGAGTGATGATGAATACTTTTACTTGATTTTTTGCCTGGGTGTTCACCTCTTGGCTTTTTCTGGATGGACGAACTTCGTTTTCCCATTTTTCCAATCGTCATGGCTCAATGATGCAGTTTGGCAATGTTCTTGGCGAAGACCGCTGCGATGAGTGGATGGCTGTTCCCCTTTTTTTGGGAAATTTCTTCTGGCCTCCTCATTCAAACCCGTGACCCTTTCGTTTGGGAAAACAACCTAATAAAACCCCCTGAGTATTAGGAAATGTGAGAACAGGTTTAATTTGTAGTATACAAGAAGAAAAAAAATAACCTTTAAACCGGAAACAAAACCATAACTGCAGTTTCATGACAAGAATCTGCAGAAATAAATTGCTAAAAGCTGCAGGTCAAAGTTTTTATATGAGATTTCAAGTGATTTTTTACAAAATGATATTAGTCTCCATTCAAAAACTGTTTGTGCTGGTGAGTATGAGCCCGAAAGCCGAAAGTTCCCCAAAAATTTTTACACTTTTGCTTGTCAGTTTATTTCTTCAGTCATTCTATGGGGGATTTTTGCATGTTTTAATGTTAATGTCATGTTTCAAGGGGCCTCTTTGGGGTGAGTTTAAGTTTTAACAGTGGTCTGCATTATCCTCATGTACTCTCACTTTTCTTAATGAAAATTTATAGTGGATTTTTTTATGGCAAGGCCCAGGCCCCGATGCAGCAAAGCAGCCATAAAAAATATGAGTTTTCAAATACATTTTTTTTCCCCGAAGTCCCTGGTAAATGAATAGCTTTCCATGGAAAAAAAAAACAATTTTTTCTTTAAACTGGTTTTCTAGCAAATCCTTAGGTAGACCACAAAACGTTAGTAAGGGTTTTTTGGACCACGTATGGACTGTTGCTTGCACTCGTTAGGTTTTCTCACCAAGAAATAGGTTTTTGGATGCCACTTTTAAAGGGGATGTCAGCTCGCATGGACGAGGAGAAAAATTTTGATTGGGATGCATGGGGGGTATGAACACAGTGCTACAACATTAGGAGAGGGCAGAAAAAGGCCCAATGGAGGTGCCCTTAGGAATGCCAAATAGGTCAAAAGAGTGCAGTTTAAAAGTTATGGGGTGTAAAAGAAAATAGCCCGTGCTCCGCACTCAAGGGCAAGCCAGTTGGTTGAGGAGAATGAGGCATGTGATAAAGAGAGAAGCTATTTCAATAGAAAGGTTTCCGTGAGACTGTTGTATAGGATCAGTGAAATGTACTTGGTAGGACCTCGGAAGCTTCACTGAGAGAAAGCTAGTGGGAAACGGTCTGGATAGAAACTCTAGCACAGGAAAAGTACTGTTGTCAGGGAGGAAGCAGACGCAGAATAGGTATAAATGGTACCTTTTGAGAACAGAAGTTATAGATCTGTGTGAGGGGAATTTGGGCGTGTTTTAAGTTTTATAACAGTAATTTTTTTGGCTTTATTGTGGATGTAAGCTGCACATGAGTGGTTCTTACAGAGATGTTATTCTTTTTAAGAAGTGTGGTGGACCAGAGCGGCAAGGGAGCAGAGGAGAGGACTGGAAGCAGAGTTAGCCCTGGCTGAGTCTGTTACTCTGGTCACAGCGGCTATCACTCCGTCAACTGCACCTCTCATGCTCACTGTACCCGGCATCATGAAGAGGGGGGGCTGCACTTTGGGTGGATGATGTTAGGTAGTAGTTCCCCCAGGGCACACTCTGGTGTTGGTCTCTCCCTCGACTGCCCACATGTTAAGGTGGTGGTGCGAGGTGTACATGATGTGCAGTGCAGAATAATGCAGGCAGGTGACAAGGAGTTAACGGTGCAAATGGTCTCAGGCCCCTTTTCTTCAAAACCTGCAAGATGGTAAGCACACGGAGGGAAAATTTAAGTAAAACATTTCTTTTTTGATGAAGACTCGTAGAATGAGGGGGTAGTGATGTTCCCAAACCCAGTCCTTCGTGGGTAAATTAAACCTGTCCCACTCCAGTGTGGCACGGAAGTGCAAAAGGGGTTAAAAACCAACCCCCCAGTTTTTCTATGAACTTTGAAGGTGGTAATGTGCAGAGACCCTTGGCCCTGTTCACAGGTTATTTTGGGACATATTTCAGTCGTAATTCGCGCGTTTGTGCAAATTTTGGGCTGAAAAAACGTCCCGGTCATTACAGTAAACCACATTTTTTCATAGAGAACTAGGATTAGTCTCCTCTCCCTGCTCGACCCAAAACGGGAAGGGGAGGGTGACTGTTACTTATTCACGTGTTAGCATGTGGAAAAATGCTTTTAGGGGCCGTGAGTGCTGCCAAACCCCCCCCCCTCCCCTCCCCCCCGTACAAAGGGGTAATTGCGGGGCGAAATAATCCCCCATTAAGCCATGTGAACTTTACTTATCCTTGGTGAGAGTCCACTCCCAAGAGGAGAGCCCGTGGGAAGACCCCACAGGAAAGACCCGAATGATAAGGTACCCATTTTTTTTAAATTTTATCTG
>JAODAL010082095.1:0-11693 GCA_025379985.1 Phyllomedusa bahiana
CCCTGTTCAGTCACTGCCTGGTTGCCCCTTCCATACAGAAAAACAAAAACTCCTCACCCCCCCAAAAAGTCCCCACACGCTACACGCCCTACTCTTCTCCCTATCTCGTCTACCACACCCCCGGTTTCCCACAGCGCTGCCCCCCCTCATCTCCCCCTCATCTCTGTTACCACCCCCCGGGGTCCCCCAGCGCAAACCCCCCTACACTTCTCCCTCATCTCTGTCACCACCCTACCCGGTCCCCCAAAGCGCTACACCCCTACATCTTTCCTCATCCTTCTACCACCCTACCCCGTCTTTCCACAGCGCCCCCCCCCTACTCTCCCCCCTCATCTCTGTGTACACCCTATCCGGTTCTCCACAGCCCAAAACCCCCAAAATCTCCTCCCTCATTTTTGTCTTCCACCCTCCCGTCTTTCCACACACTGCACCCCCCTCTCTCTCCCTCATCTCTGTCTACACCCTCCCGGTCTCCCCAATGCCCCCCCCCTACATCTCCTCCCACATCTCTGTCTACCACCCACCCGTCCCCCACGGGGTCCCCCCTACTCTCCGCCCTCATCTCTGTCTCCCACCCTACCCAGTCCTTCACGGTTTTGTACCCCCACTCCTCCCTCATCTCGTCTATCACCCTCCCCGGTCTCTCCACCCTGCACCCCCTACATCTCCCCCCCCTCATCTCTGTCTACCAAACCCTTTTCCTGGTCCCCACACCTGCACCCCCCTACATCTCCTCCCTCATCCTACCCCCGGGGCCGGGGGAACGGTGGGCCAAAGGTAGGCGACCGCCTAGGGCGCCTACCTCAGCCTATCCCAAGGGGCCGTTCAGGCCCCACCCTCCCCGGGGCCCCAGGCCGTCCCGGGGCCTAAGCGCCGGGGGTTTCTTTGACCGCTTCTGCGGAGCAGAGAGAAAGCCTCCCTGCCCCGCAGACAGTTCGGCCCGCTCCCCGGGGGATCGGGACCCCCGGGTGAGCTTCGGGCCACACAGCGGGGGCCGGGGCCCTCATAGCGCTGGGGCCCCCGCGGCCCCCCCCCGTGGCCTCAGCCGGCGCGTCGCAATGACGTGATGTCATCGCGACGCGCCCTTCCTCGGGCCACAGCCGCACGGGCCGTGTCCCCAGGAGCTGCCGGAGGACGCGGGTGAAGGGGACAAAAGGAGCGCGGCCCCCGGGAATTTGGGGTAAGTATTAAATTTTTGTTTTTAAGTGCCTGCCTGTGGCCCCCTATACCCCCCTGGGGCCCCCTATATTCTGCCTGGCCCCCAAAACCCTGCCTGTGGCCCCCTATAATCCTGCCTGGGCCCCATACCTCCTGCGGCCCCAAAGCCTCCCTGCGGCCCCCTATAATGCCTGCCTGCGCCCCCCATAATGGCCTGCGGCCCCCATAATCCTCCCTGGGGCCCCCTAATCCCGCCTGGACCCCCATAATCCCTGCCTGGGGGCCCCCCCTAAATCCCTCCCTGGGGCCCCTAAAACCCCCTGCGCCCCCATAAGCCTGCCTGCGGCCCCTATATCCCCCTTTGGGGCCCCCCCTATACCTCCCTGCGGCCCCCAAAAATCCCTGCATGGGCCCCCCATAATCCCTCCCTGCGACCCCCATAATGCCTCCCCTGCGGCCCCCATAACCTCCGTGGCCCCCCTATATCCCCCCCCTGCACCCCATAATGCCGCCTGCCCCCCCTAAAATGCCCTGTGGCCCCCTAAAACCTCCCTGTGGCCCCTATAATGCCTGCCTGCGGCCCCCTATAATCCCTGCCTGGGGCCCCCCTATAATCCCTGCCTGGGCCCCTATAATCCTGCCGGTGCCCCCATAGCCTGCCTGACCCCCATACCTGTCGTGGCCCCCCATACGCCTCCGGGCCCCCATAGGGTGCCTTGGCCCATAATCCCTCCTGCGGCCCGTATAATACCTCCCCGGGCCACCTATAATGCCTCCCTTGGGCCCCCCTATTTTTCTGCCTGGGGGCCCCCATACGCCTGCCGTGGCCCCCTATATCCTGCCTGTGGCCCAAAAATTTGCCTCCCCGTGCCCCTATAGTGCCCCCCTGCGGCCCTATAATCCTGCCTGGGGCCCCCTATAATGCCTGCCTGGGCCCCCATATCCCGCCTGCCCCCTCTAATGCCCCCCTGCGGCCCCCATAAGCCTCCCTGTGGCCCCCATTCCCGCCTGCACCCCCAAATCCCTCCTGCGGCCCCCATACCTGCCTGTGGCCCCCATACCTGCCTGGGGGCCCCTTAATGCCTCCCTCACCCCCCATAATGCCTGCCTCGACCCCAAAAATGCCTCCCTGCGGCCCCCTATAATGCCTGCCTGTGGCCCCCTATACCCCGCCTGCCCCCCATAATGCCTCCCTGCGGCCCCCTTAAGCCTCCCTGTGGCCCCTATTCCTGCCTTGGGCCCCAAGCCTGCGGGGCCCCCTATAATCCTGCCTGCGGCCCCCTATAAAAACCTCCGGGGCCCCCCCTATAATGCCCGGGTGCCCCCAAAATTTGCCTGCCTGAGCCCCCAAAAACGCCGTCGGGCCCCCAAAAAACGCCGCCTGACCCCCATACGGGCTGCCTGTGGCCCTATAATGCCTGCCTGCGGCCCCCTATTTCCCCCCTGCGGCCCCCAAAAATCCCTGCCTGGGGCCCCCATAATGCCGCCTGGGGCCACCAAATGCCTGTTTTGGGCCCCTAATTCTGCCTGGGGCCCCCAAAACGCCTCCCTTTGGGGCCCCCTATATCCTGCCTGTGGCCCCTAAACCTGTGGGGGCCCTTAAAATTGCCTGCCTGCGCCCCCTATAAGCCTGCCTGGTGCCCCTTTATCCCCGCCTGACCCCCATACCCTGTCGTGGGCCCCATACGCCTGCTAGCCCCCATACGGCTGCCTGTGGCCCCTATATGCCCCTGGGGCCCCCGAAAAGCCGCCTGAGCCCCTGTAGGGCTCCCCTGACCCCAACGCCTCCCCTTGGCCCCATACGCCTGAGAGCCCCCATAGCCTCCTGTTGCCCCATACGCCCCCTGTGGCCCCATCGCCTCCCTACCCCTTTGACGGCTGCCTTTTGGGCCCCAAAAACGCCTGCCGGCCCCTGTAGGGCTGCCTGGGCCCCTA
This sequence comes from Phyllomedusa bahiana, assembly GCA_025379985.1. Lineage (NCBI taxonomy): Eukaryota > Metazoa > Chordata > Amphibia > Anura > Hylidae > Phyllomedusa > Phyllomedusa bahiana. The sequence goes on from JAODAL010082095.1 coordinate 3,094, forward strand.
TTGCCTGCCTGGGGCCCCCTATATGCCTGGGGGGGCCCCCAACGCCTGCCTGGGCCCCCATTACCTGCCTGGGGCCCCCCCAACGCGGGCCTGTGGCCCCCATACGCCTCCCTGGGGGCCCCATACCCTCCGGGGCCCCTGTACCCTCCCTGTGGCCCCCTGACCCTGCCCTGGGGCCCCTATACGCCTCCCTGGGCCCCATACGCCGCCTGACCCCCCTACCCCTCCTGTACCCCCATACCCCTCCCGAACCCCTAGCTATAAAATTGCCTACCCCCTACTATATTCCTGCCTGAGTCCCCCCAATTTATAACCTACCTGTTAAGGGGGAAAATAATTTTATCCGCTTAAGGGATTTTAAAAAACCCATAAATTTAAGGGGTTACGGAAATGGGGAACTAAGATATTTTGTCCAAATCCTAGGGACGAGCTTGGGCCGGGAGAAACAGCATAAGGGGGTTTAAAAGGATGGAGGAAAAGGGAAAAGGGAAAGACGCGATCAAAAAGACGTCTCCGGTGGTTTTCAAAATTTTGCAATCTACATACAACTATATCTACCACTATATGGCACGTTGGCGGGGGTTTTTAATCAGAGCCCGTGTACAGCTGTTTTGTCACATGGGGGGTCGCGTTTTGCCCGGGGCGGCAGAATTTTTTTAGCCTTAAGTAGTATAGTTTTTGGGTCTTTTGGGTTTTTTAGGGGGGTTTTTTTGTAACAAACATTCATTTTGGTAGATTGCTCCATTACGGTGGATTTTTTTGTGACTGTTATTTAGGGGATTGCCGTCTACGGGGGGGAGCGATTTTTAAAATGCAAATTTGTCACTCTCATTTTTATTTTGCAAATCTAGAGATGGACGGGAGCTTGTGGGAATTGCAGAAAAATTTGTGACAGGCCTGGGGCAGGGGTGAGGGAATTTGTTGTTGTGGGGGGGGGGTATTTTTTTGAGAGCGAGGGGGGGGGCCCATTGGCGACTCGCCTAGGGCACCAAAATGCCTTGTCCCGGCCCTGCTACCACCCTACCCCGTCTCTCCACAGTGCTGCACCACCTACATCTCCCCCTATCTCTGTCACCACCCTACCCCCGGCTCTCCACATCCTGCACCCCCACATCCTCCCTTTTCTCTGTTTATCACCCTACCCGGGCTCTCCACAGTGCTGCACCCCCTACCTCCTCCTATCTCTGTCTACCACCCACCCGGGCTCTCCACACCTGCACCCCCTACATCTCCCTCATTTGTCTAAACCCTACCCCGCTCTCCACAGGGGTGCCCCCCCCACATCTCCTCCCTCATCTCTGTCTACACAACCCGGTCTCTCCACAGCGCTGCACCCCCCACAACTCCCTCATCTCTGTCTACCACCCTACCCAGTCTCTCCACAGGGCTGCACCTCCTTCATCTCCTCCCTCATCTCTGTCTACCACCCTACCAAATCTCTACACAGTGCTGCACCACTACATCTCCTCCCTCATCTCTGTCTACCATACTCCCCGGTTTCTCCACAGCGCTGCACCCACTACATCTCCTCCCTCATCTCTGTCTACCACCTTACCTGGTCTCTCCACAGCGCTGCCTCCTCTACATCTCCTCCCTCACCTCTGTCTACCATACTACCCACTCTTTCTGCTCTGCTTATGATCTGAAATTACACGCCTCTCTCATCCGAACCTCCCATGCCCGTCTCCAAGATTTCACACGTGCTTCACCAGTTCTCTGGAACCTCCTTCCGCGTACCATCAGGCACAATCTTAACCTTCGTAGTTTTAAAAGTGCTCTGAAAAGAGTACCTACCCCAATCCCTAATTGCTAACCCCCTTCTTCTATCACACACCCTTCTGACACTCCCTACACTAGGGCAACCACAGGCACTTATCTGTATATAGCTGTACGGTCTGGCTGGCAGGTTGATTCAACTTTTATGTAAACCACCCCCTATTTACGAAACATGGCCGGACCATTGTAAACCGAGCACTTCTCGCCCTTCGTCTCACCCTAATAGATTGTAAGCTCCCGCGAGCAGGGCCCTCACGCCGTGTTCCTCATCTGTAAGTAGCTTTCATTGTGTAATGTCTGTCTTTTTGTCTGTACTCTTATCCTCCAGACTGTAAAGTGCTGCAGAATATGTTGGCGCTATATAAATAAAGATTATTATTAGGTGCAGGTCCCCGAAGTGGGATCCACACCCAGGGCTGGGACAAGTTATTCAGTGCACTAGGCAAATAAAGCACAAAGAGCCCCCCCAAATGGAAAATTCAGCCCACTCCAGGCCTCCTTGCTCCCCCTTTTCTGCCTGGGATGAAGTGGCGCCGTAGGTGATCGCCTACCTCTCATCCTGGCCCTGTCCACACCTATCACACATTGATGGCATGTCCTACCGAGATGTCATCAAAATGTGAGATGGGAACACCCCTTCAGCTTTATATTACCTATCTCTGCTTCTAAGACATCTCAGTAGGATATTGAGGACAACCAGTATAGCCACAGCTTCAACTGGTGTCACCACCAGACTTAAAGGGGTTGTCTTTCCACATTGATTCATGTTACCTCAGTCCTGTTTTCTTGGTTTCATTTTGAATTCAGGGGCGTGTTTACTGGCTTCCACTAGGCTGCAGTAGAAGCCAGGTCTGTAGCTATAGTGACCAGTGCTGGCAGCCTATCAGGAGGGATCAAACAGGTCTGTAGCTATAGCAACCAGTGCTGGCAGCCTATCAGTAGAGACTGAATAGGTCTGTAGCTATAGCAACCAGAGCTAGCAGCCTATCAGGAGAGATGGAACAGGTCTGTAACTATAGCAACTACCACTGGCAGCCTATCAGAAGAGAGAACAGATCTTTAGCTATAGCATGCAGCATCTGCAGCCTATCAGGATAGATCAAACCGGTTTGTAGCTATAGTGACCTGAGGAGCTGATGCAACCCATACAAGAGGGGATATCTAGGAATAGGTAGGACACTGTTAATGGACACATATTGCAAAGTGACTTGTTTTTGTAAGCTCTTTAACATAAAAAGCTGCCAGCACTGGTTGCTATAGCTACAGACCTGTTCGACCCCTTTAAATTTCTGTGTTGTGCTGTTCCTCTGTTATTTCTCTTAGAAATGTATTGCTGAATCAGTCAGATGGGTGTTACCATTCCAGTTTTCAAAGGGGGCGTGTCCCTGCACACACTGACTGTTAGCACTGAATGGACAAAGTTAGGGCAGAGCCACTCCCCTAATTGTTAACGCCCACTTGACTGATTCGGTACTGAATTTCTAGGAGAAATAACAGAGGAACAGCACAACCCAGAGTTATAGGAGAAGAGGATCCACAATTGTTTTTTCTTAGGGAACACAAATGGACAAGTCAGGAGAGGTCACAGGTCCTCTTTGAGGGTAAAGAGGCCACCGTTCTTTTTTACTGTAGGTTGGTGTATAATAGGGTTGTATAATAGGGTTGTATAATAGGGTTGAGTAATGCTCAAAAATTAACATTTCAATTTTTCAAAAAAGCATTTTTTTTAAAATCCAAGCTTTTCTTCAATACATATTATGAGGCATGACAGGAGAAATTAGGAATTACGTAGCAACTATTTAATTGTACAGTATAAAACACACAATGAAAAAATTTGTCTTTGCCAAACTCCCAATTTTTTTTCTCCGGCGAACGTCTCAGCTGTCAACTTCCACCCCTTAAAATGGTAAATAATGGAAGAAAGATTGGCAAAACCTGAGAGCCTGAAAATCTAGCTTTTCAGATGAAGATTACTCAGCGTACCTTGGAAGTATTTATACATCTCATTGTTCGTTCCCAATTACTATTCACATATTTCAAAGCATTCTTCAGAAACCAAAAGTCCTCTTGTGAATGTATAAATTGTGTTTGTCATTGAAAGTGTTTTCATTACGTTAGGATTTCATCTAATGCTAGCTCAACAATTTTTGCATAAATTATATCGGTAAGAAAAATGAAAAAAATTGCCGTCTCCACTACGGGAGTTTACGAGAGACTGATTTATACAGTTCCTATTGAATTTAATAGTAAATCTGGCTTCGATTAGATCCCTCTAAAGGTAGTTGCAGGCAACCAAGTTCGGACAGGGGAACAGCGGAAATCCCCAGGGGGGCCTGAGCATGGTAGACCTGGAGTTTCTTTTAAACAGACAGTGACAAAAAACAAGACTCAGAGTATAAGAGGCATGGAGAGTAGCTGTAGGGTGTGTGCCCAGAATCATAAGTGGGCCCAATAATCAATTCCACTGGTGCACCCCAAGAATCAACTCCACGGGTAGGCCCCCAGAAACACCGGCACTGTTGGGCGCCCAGAATCAACTCCACTGGTGAGCCTTAAGAAACTACTCCACTGATAGGCCCCAATAATCAACTCCACTGGTGGGCCCCAAGAAACAACTCCACTGGTGGGCTCCCAAAATCAACTCCACTGGTGGGTCCACAGAATCAACTCTACTGGTGGGCTCTCAGGAACAACTCCACTGGTGGGCCCCAAGAAATATCTCCACTGGTGGCCCCAAGAAACAACTCCACTGGTGGGCCCAATAATCAACTCCACTGGTGGGCCCCCAGAATCAACTCCACTGGTGGGCCCCAGAATCAACTCCACTGGTGGGCCCCCAGAATCAACTCCACTGGTAGGCCTCAAGAATCAGCACCACTGGTGGGCTCCAAGAATCAGCTCCACTGATGGGCTCCAAGAATCAGCTCCACTGATGGGCTCCAAGAATCAGCACCACTGGTGCTGTGTAGACCACAATAGAAAATCCGTGCTGTAATCTACACAGCGTAGATTTTAAAAATAGCTGAGGGACAGCCAGCGCAAAAAGCTGATGTGGCCTTTTGGGGGCAACCATAATTCTGATGTAACCCTTTGAGAGCAACAATATTGCTGATGTGGCCTTTTGGGGGTAACCATAATGCTGATGTGGCCTTTTAGGTGCAACCATAATGCTGATGTGGCCTTTTGAGAGTAACCATAATGCTGTTGTATCCTATGAGGGCAACAGTAATGCTGATGTGTCCTTTGAGGGCAATGATAATGCTGATGTGGCCCCTTGAGAGCAACCATAATGCTGATGTGCCATTTGGGGAAAACCATAATGCTGATGTGCCATTTGGGGAAAACCATAATGCTGATGTGGCCCCTTGAGAGCAACCATAATGCTGATGTGCCATTTGGGGAAAACCATAATTCTGATGTGGCCCTTTGAGAATAACCATGATGATGATGTGGCCCTTTGAGAATAACCATAATGCTGATGTGGCCCTTTGAGAATAACCATAATGATGATGTGGCCCTTTGAGAATAACCATAATGCTGATGTGGCCCTTTGAGAATAACCATAATGATGATGTGGCCCTTTGAGAATAACCATAACGATGATGTGGTCTTTTGAGAATAACCATAATGCTGATGTGGCCCTTTGAGAATAACCATAATGCTGATGTGGCCCCTTGAGAGCAATCATAATGCTGATGTGGGCTTTTGGAGGCAACCATAACGCAGTTGTGTCCTTTTAGAGCAACCATAATGCTGAGGTGGACCTTTGAGAGCAACCATAATGCTGAGGTGGACCTTTGAGAGCAACCATAATGCTGATGTGGCCCCATAATCTCCTTTATTAGATTATATTAACATCATAGTTTGGGGTCCCCCCCTTGTGTTAGAATGGGAGCTGCAATGCAGTGTTTTCGTTCATTTATAAACCTTGCGCACTATATTATGTGACCTATTCGTTCCTTTGCATTTTCTGGGGTTTTTACTTATGTGTTTGCCCTTTCCTTTAAACAGCCTTGTATTTTTCCCACTTATTCTCCACAGATTTCTCTTTCATATATCTTGCAGAATGTGTTTTCTAGCAAAACCTGGCGAACACATTCGCGGCCTCTGAGCTCTCGCAAGCATCTCCCTTCTCCTCCTCGGTGACCTTAATAATTGGAGCAGAATCTGTTTAAGGTTCCAGCTGAGAGATTTGTGACTATCTGCCACATGTAAATCTCCGAGTCTACAAAAGTCCAAGTAATGATAAATTAAGCAGCTGTGAAAATGACAAATTCTACAACCACAAACATTCTCCCCATTTAAATGAAAATCTAAATCAAGTCTTAACATGTCAACTTTAATGAACTTCTCCGAGGTTTAGCTGCAAAGTATTGATTCTTGACAGTTTTAGATGAATAAATATAGTCAAAAAGAAAGTTGCACTACTATAATTTCACGGAGAACGGCCTTATGGGAAATATAGGCAGAGTATCCCAAGCCAAAAAGAACCGTTCATTTCACTATGAAAATGAACATATGCAGGTTTCTGCCTCTAATCTCCTCTCCTGTCATAAAGAAATTAAGGTGTATCTTCAGCCAAATATTAAAGCTTCAGTCGTTCCCTATAGGGGGTGTCTGCTGGAGAAAAAATATTTTCTAAATAATATCCCTCCCACTGTAACACACTTTTTTATGTACTTTCATTGCATTTTCTGTGGGCTTCCTGCAGTTCTATATCAGCTGTTTAATGACAGGAGGCTCTGAAGTCTCTACACACAGGAAGCAGCTCTGCGTCCAGCCCAGGAGATCAGGTGACCAGGGGAATGGGGCTTGTTTAGGGCCGATAGATGACAGAGAAATAAACATGAGATAAACAGATAAATAGTGGATAGATACATTCAGAAATCATACTCGCCAACCCTTTTTTGTGGGAAACTCCTACAAACCAGGAAGCAAAACTGGGTGTTTTCAGGTGGATTGGGGGCATTCCTGGGAATAGAAAAAAAATAGATAGATAGATAGATAGATAGATAATGAGACAGGTAGATATCAGATATATATTAGATATATATTAGATTGATATATAGATAGATATGAGGTAGATAGATAAGAGATAGATTATATATAGATAGACACATAAGGTCTTATGTATAAAAACTGTCTAGTATTAAGTAATATATATCTCATATGTATGTATCTATCTCACATCCATCCATCCATCCATCCAATAACATCTATGGGTCTTATGTATGAAAACGGTCTAGTAGTAAGACTGTCTATGTTGCTCGTAGCAACCAATCAGAGCCTATAGCGACCAATCAGAGCCCATAGCAACCAATTAGAGCTCATAGCAACCAATCAGAGCTTATAGCGACCAATCAGAGCCCATAGAAACCAATCAGAGCCCATAGCCACCAATCAGAGCTCATAGCAACCCATCAGAGCCCATAGCGACCAATCAGAGCCCATAGCGACCGATCAGAGCTCATAGAAACCAATCATAGCTCACAGCAACCGATTAGAGCTCATAGCAACCAATCAGAGCTCAGCTTTTATTTTTTCAGAGCACTATAAGAAATGAAAACTGAGCTCTGATTGGTCGCTATGAGCTCTAGTCAGTTACTATGGGCGCTGATTGGGTCCTATGGGCTCTGATTGGTTGCTATGGGCTCTGATTGGTCGCTATAGGCTCTGATTGGTTGCTACGAGCAACGTAGAAAGTCTTACTACTAGACCGTTTTCATACATAAGACCCATAGATGTTATCGGATGGATGGATGGATTAGGAGATAGATGTGAGATAGATACATACATATGAGATAGATAGATAGATAGATAGATAGATAGATAGATAGATAGATAGATAGATAGATAGATAGATAGATATGGGATAGATAGATAGATAGATATGGGATAGATAGATAGATATGGGATAGATAGATAGATAGATAGATAGATAGATAGATAGATAGATATGGGATAGATAGATAGATAGATAGATAGATAGATAGATAGATATGGGATAGATAGATAGATAGATATGGGATAGATAGATATGGGATAGATAGATATGGGATAGATAGATAGATAGATAGATAGATAGATAGATAGATAGATATGAGATAGATAGATAGATAGATATGGGATAGATAGATAGATAGTTATGGGATAGATAGATAGATAGATAGATAGATAGATAGATATGGGATAGATAGATAGATAGATAGATAGATAGATATGGGATAGATAGATAGATAGATAGATAGATATTAGATAGATAGATAGATAGATAGATAGATAGATAGATAGTTATGGGATAGATATGGGATAGATAGATAGATAGATAGATAGATAGATAGATATGGGAGAGATAGATAGAAAGATCTGAGATAGATAGATAGATGGATTGATAGATATTAGATAGATAGACAGGTATGAGAGATGATAGATAGATAGATAGATAGATAGATAGATAGATAGATAGATAGATAAATCGATAATGTATGAGAATTTTGATAGATATGAGATAGAAATAGTTATGGGGAAAAATAGATATTTATAGATATATAGATAATTTAATATGGGGTAGATATGATAGATAGATAATGGGATAGTATGATAGAAAGATAGATAGATAGATAGATAGATAGATAGATAGATAGATAGATAGATAGATAGATAGATAGATAGATAGATATGGGATAGGGTAGATAAAAGAAGTATGGGAAGAAGATAGAAAAGAATTTTGATAGATATGGGATAGATAGATAGATAGGGATAGATAATGTATGGGGGTAGAAAAAGGAAAAATTATGGATAGATAGATAGGGAAAAAAAAGGGG
>JAODAL010082096.1:0-11693 GCA_025379985.1 Phyllomedusa bahiana
CCTTTGTAGCCAGGGGTCCCCCCCCCCCTTTTTGCCAAGGGGCACCCCCTTGTAAGGGCCCGGGACAAAACCCCCCCTAGGGATTTAAAAAAGCAAAAAAAAAAACCAACCAAAAAAGCTACTTACCCGGCCGGGCTCCCCGCTCCGGCCGCTCCGAGCTGCCGCCGCCCCCCTGCGGGCCCGCATAGGCCCCCGCGGTGAAGTGGGGCGTCAAACCCGGGCCCCTACGTTCCACCAGAAGGGGGCCGGGGCCCGGGAGGCTGAAGGCCGAAAGCCTTCACCTGCCCGGGAGATCAGCGGAGCGCAAGGGGCTATTTTTGCTGGGCTCCCTGAAACCCCCAGCGGGAACCCGAGTCGGGACATTATCCCCCGGCAACCCCGGGCCCCTTTTCTGGGGGGCTCGGACGCCCGGGGCCCTGGGGTCCAGTGACCGGAAAGCGCGGCCGGGCCCCCCGGGGGCGGGCCCGGGACTTTGGGCCCCTGGGCCCACAAGCTAAAGAATAGGAACGGGGGAAAGGGGGGGGGGCTCCATTTGATTTTGGGTTTTAAGGGGGGGCCCGAAACGGGAATATTGAAAATGGGACCCGGGTACCCAAAAACTTGTACTGCGGGTTAATAAAAAAAAAAAAAAATCCACGAACCCTAATGTGTTTTTTTCCCCCTGCGGCCTTTTCAAGGCATGAACAAAAGGGTTTTTTCTTGGGCCCCGCCCAAAGGAAGGCGGGGGTTTGGGTTTTTCTGTAAACCCCTTTTAATCATGTGTACATTCTTTGCCATTTTCCCCTGGCAAAGTAATCCCAACTGGGTCTATACTTAAAAATAAACCAACCTAGCACTCTTCATAGCGTCGGTCGAGAGGCTTTCTTTAAGGTTAACAAAATTTAAGGGGGCCACATTTTTCGATGAAATTTTTCTTGGGGGGCCCAAAAAGGGGTTCCCAAAAAAGATCACATTTTGAAATCTTCTCCCAAAGGGAACGTCAGGATACCTTAAAAATTCACAAAACGGATAACCGTGGCAGAGAAAGACAGGGGGGCCCAAAAACCAAAAAATTTGGGACTTTAACCCTTTAAAAAAACTTATGCCTGTGGGTATAAATTGGCCCCAAAAATTCCCAAAATTTCCCGCTGCCCCGCACTGAAACAGTTTAGTGCAGGACGCAAGGGCACATCTTGTTCAGCATTCTTCAAAAGAAAAATTTTTGCAAGGGTTCATAGCCCGGGACCTTTTCTCCCTCTCCCCCGCCAGGCAGTGGGGGTTTTTTTAAACATGATTTTATGACAAGAGCCTGGGGGGGTAATAGACCACCGAAACACCAGCTAGTTTCTATCCCCCAATCACTGCAATTTTTTTAAAGTCCCCTTTTGGGGTTTTTTTTTTCTCACCACTATTTTTTAAAATTCCCCGTAAGGAGCTTTTAAGACCTAAACCCCATTCCTTTGGAAATTTTTTTGGGGGCAAAAGGTTTTCATTGCACTTTTTTTATTTCTGCTTTGTTTTAAAAACTATCAATTCCCAAAATAAGCCAATTTAAACAGGCAATATAGGAGGGGCTGAACTTTGGCTTGTTGAAAAAATGAAAAATTCCATTTTGTTAGGAAATTGTTATTTATGCCTTTACTTAAAGGGGATTTGCCAGGACGCCAAATTATTTACCCCCTTAAACAGCCGGGAGTGAAAAATAAACAAATCATGCTTTAGTCATGAAGACTGCAGGGAGAGAGGGGGAGGTTTAAAAAAGGGGGGTAAAAAATAAGGGAGCTCTCCAAAACTTTAAAAGAAATAATAACTTTACAACAGTTGATTCTCTATACAGCAAGACACGGGCTCATAGACTCCACTTTCTTCCCTGTCCCTTAAAAGCTCATTCATTTTCCCTGTCATCAGATAAGAAGTGTTTCACGCAAGCGAGGCCTGTCAGCTCCTCTGGTCCCTCTGGTCGTGCCTAGTGGAAGCTTTCAGGTAACTAAGGGGGATTGAGAAATGCTGTAGCTCTCAGAGTCTTCACTTTTTGTAATCACATATGTTTAGAAAAGTGATTAAATACCCATTTTGGAGGTTCCCACGTCAACATTACATGGTGGCAAAACCCCTTTAACTTATTATTTAAACTGGACTTAAGCATGAGTTTTGTATTAAAATGACTTAGAAAACCTATGGTAGCTCTCCTGTAGAAGAAATAAAACTATTCTGTGTTAGCCCAACCAAAATGTTCTCCAAAAGGAGGACTCGCCAACTGTAAAGAGCTGTTTCAGGGTCATTGCCCCTTATTAGTACAGAACAGGGTTCTAATTGACTAGGGAGACATAACTCACGGGGTTATTGTTGCTTATTGAAGACCCAGTTGGAGTATGGTGACTTATTTGGGGGTAATTCCCAATTAGAAAAACTATACAAATTACTTTCCTCAAGAAAGAAAAACACTGTCTCATACTACTCAGATAGTATAGTGTTGTACTGTGTTAGCCATAGAACTGTCTCACACTACTCAAAACAGAATCTCCTCCAAACGGAAGAGAAACTCATCTCTTTTGGGATTCTTGTCCTCTTAATGAGAAAAAATATCCCCATGAGCCACATATGAATGATGCTTTGAAAGTCAAGACCAGAGCATCATTGCCTTACATAGAACAACGTACTATTGATAACATAAGGATTAGTTGTTTGTCTGTCATTTTTATTTTCTTTTTATAACCGCTTTACTTGCATTTTGTGATGTGATTTTATCACACCAGCATGTGATTTAGGTTTGGCTTCAAGGTGTTATTCCTTCTCCACTCACTCAATCTTGCATTTGACTTCTTCTTAGGTTGCAAGTGGAGCATAAACGTACCCCAGATACATGCTGCCACACTTATCGAATATGGGCAATAAGCCCCCAATAACCATACCCACCGTTTTCCAGCAGTCAAAGGATTAAACATTCTGTCAAAGACTATGGATTTTTTATAGAGCATACTAGTACCAAACTTAATAAAGTGTTACACTTTAATATTCAAGTGAACAGTACTTACAAAAAAGGGCAAATCCCTTTTGCATTGCTAGGCTCCTGTGAGCTACATGTGAATTGAGGATGACTACATCCAATAGAGTGCACTGTGGAGCTCCTCAGCTCTTTTCCCATAAGCCTTTGCTTTATGCAAAACAGTCAGTGAGGTCTGAAAGGCACGTAAATCCTCACACCGACCAATTTATCAGTGGCTCTCCCTAAGGGGAGATTTTCCCCTTTTAAAAAAGGGCAAAGAGGGAGCAAATTAAACATCATAAAATGGTTATAAAATGAAGAAATGACAGAGAAACAACTAACCCTTATGAGGTTCTTCTGCTTCTGGGTTTAGGAATATTTTGAATACAGTTGTAATTTAGATAGAACCCCATACTGTGAACATGTCTGGGCTGTTACAAACATATTTTTAGTCTCAGTCCTTGGTTTCCAGGACTTTCCAGAAATCAGTTTATTAGGCCAGTATGCTTTTGACTTGGCAGTTAGTTGGTAAGGGGAAATAAAACAAGAATATTGTTGATATTCTTTAATTCACCCTTTCTAGATGATGGAGGATGTTCAGGTTGGTTACACAGTCTGCCCATCCTCTGAAGTTTATGCCAACCAGGCTCAGTGTCAAAAGTCACATGCACAGGTTGCTAGCCTGTGATCTCGGGCCTTTATAAGCCATACGTAGGAATTCCTGGCCATGAGTTTATGACTTATAGTTTAGAAATTATTTTGTGGCCAGTGAGATCTAGGCTAGGTAACTTTTCATTGCATACTGTAGATTAAGTATATTGTTTTACTCTTTAATGGCAGACACAGATTTTGAAACCATATTTGGTTAGAGCCATGAACTACTTGAATGGCCGCGGGGGGGGAGGTGGGGGTCGGCTTTTCTCCGCGATGAGCGGAGAAAAGCCCTCCCCCTTCACATTGAGAAGCACAGATTCCGTCCGGAAACCGGACAGAAGATTGTGCTTCCACAATGTTTTGCGGCTGGACCACGGGCGGCAAAACCGCCGAACCGAAAACCCGTGCAGTAGGGACTGCTGCACGGGTTTTCCATAGAGCACCATTGTGCTTATTTTTGGCCGGTTTTTCAGGCGGTCTGAAAAACTGCAAACCGGCTGTAAAAACCGTCCGAAAACCTGTGCCGTGGGGACATGCCCTTACAGTAATGAGACAGACTTTAGGATAATCAAGCCATCTTGGAATAGCTTTTTTCAAGGTGGTCTTATCTTAACAGTTCTTGCAATGAGCTGGTGTATCATAAATAGTTCAAATGAAAACTGGAATAATCATAACTTTAAAAGTTTTATTTTTTAACCCTTTACCAACCATCAACATATAGGCACATCCTGTTGACATTAAGGACCCTTGTAGCGGGCTTACCCAATAAGTCCGCTACAAAGGCGGTGGGTGCGGCTGAATATTAAAGTTGATACCCGCCCCCAACTGCAGAGATTGGAGCCGACTCTGATCCCTGCTGTTTAACCCTTTACACGCTACAGTGATCACTGCACACCGTTCCTCCCAGTGATTGGCCCATTCGGCAATAAAATCATGGTATGCCAATCGGATACTATATCAGCCTGAAGCTGAATTTATATGATGCAGAAGGATGTACAAGTGATAAAGCCCTTTAGTGGTCAAGTATCCTAAGGGAAATAAATGTAAAAGTAAAAAAAAGAAGTTTCAAAAGTATAAAAAAAATAATAAGAAATGCTAAGTTCAAATCACCTCGTTTTGTCATTTTATAAATAAAAAATTGTTACACATAATTGGTATCGCGCATCCATAAAAGTCTGATCTAAGAAAATCTAACATTAGTTATTCCGTATGCCAAAAAACTTGGAGGAAAACAAATTCCAAATGCCAAATTCCAAAGATGGTTTTTTTGGTCCTTTCATGTCCCCAAAAATTAGAAGACAAGTGATTAAAAAAGCCACGTTTCCAAAAATGGTACCAATAAAAATTACACTTCATCTCAAAAAAATTAGCACTCAGGTCCATGGATGGAAAATCAAAAAAGTTATTGGTCACAGAAAATGGCTCTGCAGCACAAATTTAAGGAATAGAGATTTTTTAAAGTACTGAAACTTAATTAAAACCCTACATATTTGATATAACCGTAATCAAATATCTGCAGATTACAGATACCACATTGTTTATATCAAAGAGTGAATTACATAAAAACAAAACCCATGCAAATATGGCACAGGTACATTTTTTCACATTTCACCCCACTTGGATTTTTTTTTTCTGGTTTCACAGTAAATTATATGGTAGGTCAATAGCACGATTAGAAAATACATCTTGTCCCACAAAAAAACAGCCCTCAAATGTCTATGGAGATGGAAAAATAAAAAAGTTAAGGCTTTTGGAAGGCTGAGAAGAAAAAAACAAAGTACCAAAAAATTATGACCGACAGTCAGGAATGGGTTAAAAAAGCTGTTAAAAAATGAGAGTTGGAGCCTGATTACTTGCTTTGGGGAACCGCTTCACCTTTTCTTTGCACAAGCTTTGATATATCACCTCCATTGACTTAAAGTGCACTTTATACAGGGAGATTCACTTGAAAAAGGCAATCAAATAAATTAAACCAAAAAACTATTCTCCATATTTTGACGTACAGTTGAAACCAGAAGTTTACATACACTATATGAAAAGACACATCTGCATATTTGTCTCACTATCTGACATGAAATCAGAATAAACCTTACCTGTTTTAGGTCAACTAGGAACCAAAATTACTTATATTTGCCAAATCCTAGAACAATGAGACTTAGAGAATTTTTAAGGCATTTTTATTACTTCCTGCATATAATTGTTTGTACAGATGAACGAGGCACCTTCAGGTATCTGGAAATTGCACCGAAGGGTGATCCAGACTTGTGCAAGTCCACAATTCTCATCCTGATATCTTGGCTGATTTCTTTAGACTTTCCTATGATGTTACAGACAGAAGCAGTGTTTCTGGTGGGGGCTAAAATACATCCACAGGTGTGTCTCTAAATAACTCAGATGTTGCCAATAAACCAGGTAAATCAGAAGCTTCCAAAGACATGACATCATCATATGGGCTGTCCCAAATTGTGAAAAGTCATAATAATCATAGTTTGTGTAAACTTTTGACTTTGCAAAAAGTAATAAAAATGCCTTAAATTCTCTTAAATTATTCTGGCATTTGGCAAAATGTTTTTTTGTAATCGAAATTAACCTAAAATAGGTAAGGTTTATTCTGATTTCATGTCTGAAAGTGAGAAAAACATGCAGATGGGGCTTTTTATATAGTGCATGTACAGTAAACTTCTGGTTTCAACTGTAGGTGTATTCAATTGCACTACATGCGATGATGGAAAGAATCTCAGTTTCTTAATGAACAAATTTCAATGAGCCGCTCTATGTTTCAGAACCTTTTGGCAAGCATATTGGAGGTAATAGCAGCAATTTTACATTGGCTGTATTCACAAACCCTTGGAACTAGATAAGTATTTGACTCTTTTCTCCATATAACTTGCTTTGAGCTCCTAGATGGCAGTGGCACAATATTGCCCTTTTTGCAGCTCTTTGACAGGTTGCATACGATCTCCAGTTTCCATACTCTCTTCTGAATAACACTTATTGAGAGTACTTCACAAACACCATATTTCTTCCTAAATTCACTCTGAATCCACTGAAACAAATTGGTGGCCTAATATGTTCGCATTATGAATTTGCACTGTTCTCCACCATCCTGATAAGAAGTTTAGTGACTGAGTAAGAGGTTCAAGAGTATGTAAAAGAAATTCACAAATGGAGGTTAGAAGTCGAAATGGCTGTCCGGCGCCTACCTCATAACTCCCGGCTTTTTCAAAGCTCCATACCCTGTTTCTCCAAAATGTAAGCCCTACTCCAAAAATAATCCTTAGTTACAGATCATTAAAAAAAAAAGTGTTCAGGCAGCTTTAAATGTACAAGAGTAAATAGAATAGAGCAGGACAGATACAGTAGATCCTTCAAGAAGAAAAGCAAACACACCCCCAAAAAAATCGCACTCAAAAGACTCCACAACAATAAGGATTGGCAAGGGACCTGACATTGACGTGACTATGACAGGAGTGACACAAATCTGTGTGTGTGAGCCCATCTACCATCGGCACTTGTCCACTCTAATTGTTTTGGGGTCTGGTGAGTGTGATTCTTTTGGGGTACCTGCTTTTTTTGGTGAAGGGTGTCTGTTTTTCTTAGTAAATAAACATCCACTATTTACTGTGGTACCGTACCTTATGTACCGGTAAACAGAGGAGCAAGAAAATAAGACATCCCATGAAAAATAAGCCCTAAGCCATCTTTCGGAGCAAAGATATTAACATTGTTTTCGGAGAAACATAGTATATTGAGGACCACATTGTACATTGTTTCATTCAGATTACTTTGCTTTAGTAAGAGTTGTTACAGAATATTCAGGGCCTCTTCTGAGTGAATCTCACTGTATACAGTATGTAGTGTGTGCTTGTAATGTCATATAAGTGGTAATACCATATCTTGTCTATTCTGCAAGCATCAAATTCATTTAGACTTTAAAGGAGTTGTCTCCCCACAGGGTTTCAAAGAATGCATGAAAGAAATTCTCTGTCACTTCCTGGTTCAGACTAATTTGCATAAGCTCCATGCATGTACAGCTACATTGTGCTTTCAGATGCTAATTAGATTAGATTAGCTTCTCAAACTACTCAAATGACTTCTTATCTGATCCCCAAAACAAAAGCCCGAATTACAGAGCTGTTTACTTGAGATAAATCAAGCTTTTTACTGTCTGGCAGCACAGGACACTGACTGACACTGCTGACCTGTGGATGACTCACTCTCTGTTATCTCATTGAACAAACAGCCCAGGGAGATTTGTTTACAGGTCGTTACTGAGGGAACTGAAATAGCCATGGGAGGTAATAAATTCACTTGTATCTCTTTAGGGAAAACAGAGGAACAATGCAATATATTTGGAAAATGTCTTTATTTTGTGTTCCCTACAATTTGAAAGCTATTCTTTGTAGCGAGACAACCCCTTTAAAGACAGTTTCAGCTCTGCTGTATTTCTTGGTGACATTGGTTTAAGTCATCTTTCCTGATGGTTTAATGTTTATCATAAAGAAATCCATGGGTTATACGCCTTGCCACTTTGCCGTGGTGTTATTGCTTCTACAGTGGGAACCCTTATGTATGCCTGGATTGAAGTGATTATGTTAGCTTGCTACATTTGTTCCTTGTCCTTATCAGTTGTCATGTAAAACCTTCTCTCTAGTGTATTGCTTTGACTGAGCAGCTTGATAAGAGCATTATCTACATTTTGACACATTAACCTACACAAAGCATGTTGTAGTTTCTGCATTGTGAGCTCTGCAAAACCCTCTTTCTTGTCTTCTCAGGGCAAGCAAAATAGAAGCTTTTTGCTTTCTTTTTTTTTTCTATTTTATTATAACATAAAACCAACTATAGGATTATTGTTGTTTAAGCAGAACACATTGGAAACTTGACGGCGTGACTGGCTGATTCAGCTGCTTAATAATAAGGCTGGCCCATAGCAACAATTAAATGTATGCAAGAGCGTAGCCGATTACATATCACTGAACAATAAACCGTGATGGATATCACATTTTGCTGTGCACGCTGTGACAATATTTGCCCAGCCTCTGAAATCATTTGCGCTCTGCCTTTTTATTGTTAGTTGATTGCTAAATTACATGTGCCATTCCAACTGCCATGATCCAGCATGATTTAACAGATGCTTTGAATAATATGGAGAATTCGGCAGAGACGTCACCCCAAAGGGTTTAATTAAGTTTCTGCACCCCGGAGAAACCCTTTTGTCATCACTGGGGGATTGGGTTTTTTATCCCGATGGTTTATAAAAATGTCCAAGGATCGCAGGAAGAAAGTTAAAAGGAAATGGATGGTGTAAAACCACCAGTCTATTTTAGTCATATAAATGAATGGAACTCTATTCTGTCCCATGGAGTCTCAATCAAAGGGGAAAAAACTTTTACGTTTTAGGTCTAAATTTTCAAAATCCCGCTGAAATTCGGCATCAATGGAACACAGCAGGTGTGACATACGTTGCCGACAGAAAATTATTAAACTTGGCCCATCCTTTAAAACTTTTTTTTTTCTTAGTTTTTTTTTGTCAATTTTGGGGCAAGGTTTGGGAAAAAGAAAAATTTTATAAAAAACCCCAGACTGGAGAAATGTCAATAAAGAAGAGGGTAGAGGATTACAATCAAAAAACTAAGGGCGACATGTCCCAACACCCCCAACCCTTGGGTTTTTTTGGGGTTTTGTGTCTCCCAAAATTTTTTAGGGGTACTCCAAGTGAAAGGTTTGTTGTCGGTTGGGAAATTTTAAAAGCCCTCTTTTATGTGGCTTGCATGGGACCTTTTTTTTTTCCGTACTGTGCGCCAACCCTTTGTAGGGGGTTAAAACTGTCGGGTGTTTTTTTTAAAGTGTTTTTAGGGGCCCCTCCGGCATTTTGGGCGTGCCCGGGGGGGGTGGCCCTTTTTGCCGGGTGGTGGGGTCCCGATTTGCATTGTTTAAAAATTTCGTCCCTTCGTTTACAAAGTTTTTGGGGTATTTAAGTGTGCGAAAATTTAGAAATTACCTGGCGGGTGTGCAAAAGCGCCCCCTTTTTAAATTTTTTCTCCGGGTTCATTGCCGAATGCCCTTCCTTTTACTTATTTCTGGCTGCTGGCGAAGTTTTTAAAAACGAGCGCCCACTGAGTCGCTCTGATGTTTAATGTTGGGTTTCCCCAAATCGCTCCCAAAAGCCAAAAAGGCCCCCTAAAAGCAATTATGAAAAAAAATTCGGAGGGGGGGACCCGAAAAGGGCGACAAGTTTCCCCAAAATCCATCCCTGCCTCCGGGAACAGGCTCGGACAGGGCCCCCGGGGGAAACCCCCCCGGTTTGGGCCCCCCCCCAGCCGTGTGGGGGCCCCGGAAAGGGAGTGCCCTTTCTTTCCCCCCCCCCCGTCCGCGCAACCCCGGGGGTGCGCGGGGCCCCGCCGGGGGCACAGGGCCACTAGCGCTGCGCCCGTGAACTCCCCGGGAGGCCCGAACCATTAGGGGCCTTTACCCCCCCCGCCGGGCCCTTTAGCCCCTATTTCTGACGTAGGGGGGCCGGTGAACCCTCACTCCCCCGCGCCCCTATGCAAAGGGGGGCAGTACGGGGCCTCGGGCGGGGCCCGGAAACAAGACCCCCAGCCCGGTTAAAAAAAAAAGGGCTTTTTTGTTTTTTTTTTGTTTTGTTTTTTTTTAATTTGGGTACAAGGGGGGGGGCCCCCGGCTACAAAGGGGGGGCCTGATACAGGGGGGCCCCCGCTACAGGGGGTCCTTTGGGACAGAAGGGGGGTCCCCCGGTACAGAGGGGGGCCCTGGTTTTCCAAAGGGGGGGGGGGTCCCCGACTACGGGGGGTCCCGGCTTTCAAAAGGGGGGGCCTGACTTAAAGGGGGGGGCCCCGCTACAGAGGAGGGTCCCGACACAGGGGGGGGTCCCTATACAGGGGGCCCCGGCTACCCAAGGGGGGGCCCTGATACAGGGGGTCCCTTGCTACAAAAGGGGGGCCCGGGTACAAGGGGGGGCCTGACTACATGGGGGCCACGACTACAAAAAAAGGGCCCCGGCACCTAGGGGGGCCCCGGCCCACCTACAGGGGGCCCTGGTACCTACAGGGGCCTGGCTACCTACAGGGGGCCCCTGACTACAAGGGGAAATCCTGGGTACCTAAAAGGGGTCCCGGGTACCTAAAAGGGGGCCCCCCGGCTACAAAGGGGGGGGGGGGTCCCTGGGGTACAAAAAAAGGGGCCCTGGCTACAAAAGGGGCCAGGAACTGCGAAAGGGGCCCCGACTTTCAAAAGGGGCCCCGGGCTGGGAAAAAGGGGGCCCTGACTACAAGGGGGCCCCTTTCCCACCCCAGGGGTTTCCCCGGTACCTTTTAAGGGGCCCCCGACTACCACAAAGGGGCCCTTTACCCACCACAGGGGGCCCCTGACTTCCTAAAAGGGGGGCCCCCCGGGGTACAAGGGGGGGGGCCCCACTACAAAGGGCGGGCCCTTTACACAAGGGGGGGCCCTGGCTAAAAAGGGGGCCCCCGATACAAAAGGGGCCCTTAGTACAAAAGGAGCCCCGAACCCACAAGGGGGCCCCTACTACAAGGGGGGCCTGGCTACCTAAAGGGGGGGCCCTGGTTACCTAAAAAGGGGGGCCCCGGCCTTTCAAGGGGGGCCCCTGGCACCTTTAAAAGGGGGCCCGGCTAACTAAAAGGGGGCCCCGGGAAAAAAGGGGGCCCCCGGCCCACAAGGGGGGGGTGGGGTACAAGGGGGGGGCCCCGGGCTACAAGGGGGGGCCCGGAAAAAAGAGGGGCCCCGGCTACAAAAAGCGCCTTGATTACAAAAAAGGGGCCCCGACTACAAAGGGGGCCCCCGGTACCTACAGGGGGGCCCCGGCTACCAGGGGGGCCCTGACTACAAGGGGGGGCCCAACTACCTAAAGGGGGGCCCCCCGGTAAAGGGGGACCTTACTACCTACAGGGGGGCCCTGGGGGCCATAAAGGGGGGGCCCTTTACTCCCACAGGGGGCCCTGGGGCTACAAGGGGGCCCCCGAATACCTAAAAGGACGCCTTGACTACCCACAGGGGGGGCCCCGCCCACAAAGGGGGCCCCGGCAAACCCAAA
>JAODAL010082097.1:0-11693 GCA_025379985.1 Phyllomedusa bahiana
AAAACACAATCCGGGTCAACAGGAAAGCAAAGATCCTGAGCAGCTGCTACACAACCACTCTAAATAACCTCAGACACAAGACAGACATAACACAGAAACTCCTGCTGGTATAATAAAGAAGACAGTACGAAATGGCATGGGAACTCTGTTCTGTTAGGAAAGTCAATGAATCTATGACTATATTAGCCAGAAGGGTGAAGTAGGATTTGTGTGCAGCTACCTCCTCTGCCTGAGCTATAGATCTACCTCTGTAGCATATTAAACCATACCCGCCCCCCAAACAGAACATGTGCATATCCATTGTAAATGGCATCCTAAGAAAAGGGGGCTTGGATCCTATAATTTGTCAGAACTTAGACCATTGAAGGATCCCCTGTTATTTTCATTGGTCAATCCAACCCTGATGTAAATGAACTTTTAAAGTTATTTTTTAGACTACAATTAATATTTTGGTTTTTGATCAGTTCAGGTAATGATGATAGAGGACTCACCTGTCCATCCAGGGCCGCACCTGCAGCGATACTCTGCAGCAGACAGACGAGAACAAGTCCCTCCATTTTCACAGAGAGATGGAGAACAGGGTGGTCCGGCAAGCTGGCAGTGATCCCCCAAGAACCCCTCCAGGCACCTGTAACAAACCACAGACTTCACTGACTGAGCTTCCATGAAAGTATAGCACAAAGTTCTTGCTTGTTTTACATGTGGATTTTGCTATGTAAGCCATGAGTAAGAGCACAAGCTTGAAACGCGTAGGCCTCTCCTATGGACCTGTAACTTTCTATATAATGATATGGCTGTAGCGATTTTAAATACAGGCAGTCCCCGGGTTACAAACGGGATAGGGACTGTAGGTTTGTTCTTAAGTTGAATTTGTATGTAAGTCGGAACAGGTGGATTTATTAAATGTAATTCCAGTAAAAAATATTTTTTCTTTAGTTTTGGACAGTGCAGGGAAGGGTTTTTACATTTGTTTTGCTGTCTGTGCCCTTTTTTAGAAGATTTCACCTAACGTTCTGTATCTCATGTGCAGCTGTGGCATGCTGGCACTTGGTTATCATGGTGCGTGACTCAGTGTTGAATGTCAGCCACGCCCCATAAGTCTCCGTTTGTAACTAGGGGACGTATGTAAGTCGGGGACTGCCTGTATTTTTCATTAGATCTCTAAAGTTTTATGCAGTTTTTCACATATATGTGTGGAATTCCAGGTTTTTTCAACATCACCCAAGTGTGGATCTATTGCTTCTATGTGATTTAATCTCGTTGGACTGGTAAGTGTGACCTGGACTCTAGAAATGCCACTAATAAGATTTGGAGAGCTGGTGAGTTTTTCTCTACTCTTTGGATTACATGTGGATTTTGATGTAGATTCTCTATGGATTTCTCCCTAGAAAGTGCTGGCAGCCCGCCTAATCTAATAGTATGGGCGTCACTAATCGGCTGTAAGCCAGTATGGTGCACCACACGTATCTGCATTTATGGCACCCTTCTGTATCGCCATATCTGTATGCAGTTGTAGTACCAGCAGCCACCCCCTCATGCATGGAGGTCAGGTGAGTGTGTGTTTTATTGGTATTTTAGCATTTGTGAAATCTCACCAAGTATTAAACTGTGGCTTTTCTGCATACTGGTGTGAACAGGTACCAATTCAATGTGCAGTTTTTTATCATCTAATTGTTCCCCTAGTGGTGGGGTGTGTGAGCTGCTGCTCAGCAATTAGCTGCACCTATTAATTTTTCCCAGGTAGCATATAGGCCAGAGTTGCCTGCTACTGGGTTCAGTCTAGACCAGCCATTGAGCTGTGAAGATGGCCCAAAAATTGTAGTGTTACTCCCTAATGGGTAAAATCTGTGGTGAAAATGGAGGGCCACATGTATGAAATGGTGTTGGTCTAAAACTAACTTTTTTCCCTATAGGTTTCTATGGGGAAAAAAATGAGTTTTAGACCAAAACCGTTTCATACATGTGGCCCGGAATTCGCACAACATAATGATAGATTTCATCCATCGAGTACACTAGATAATAATGTCGCCAATGAGGTGCTTCTTATGGCTATTGCTGCATTTGTATGTGAGTTTTGATGCAAAAAAATACAAAAAATAGTTTCCCGTCCAAAGCAAAATCCAAACAGCAATGTATTTGGTAATAGTCTTCATTTACCTTGTACTACATGTTACATGCTGGTCAATGTGGTGAGAAATCCCCTTTAAGGGTTAAAGTACGTTATCATAAATTTTTTCATTTTCTTAAGGAGGTTGTTGAGCTCATAAGAAAATTAAAGCAGCAGCTCCTGCCCCCTTAAAAATAAAAAAATTTAAATCCTTTTCCCCTTTCCCTCGGTCCTCGTTTCCATGACCCCTACTCGGGGTCTTCTTTACAAACCAAATCACTTCTGAAAAGTCAGACGTGTTTGTGGTAGGAGCAATCAGCGGCTGTGGCAGCAATGTCCTAGTTCAGAAGTGCAGAAGACTAGAGGAAGGTGGCGCTGGAAACGAGGACCAGAGGAAGGTGAGTATATGTTTTTTTTTTATTTTAAAGGGGTTGTCTCACTGCAAGCATTGCTTCTTATGTTAAAGATCTTTCAAAAACAAGTCACTTTGCAATATGTGTCCATTAACAGTGTCCCCCTATTCTGAATATCCCCTCTTGTAGGGCTACTCAGCCCCCTCGGTCGCTATGCTACAGACCTTTTTGATTTTCCCCAAAAGGGCTGCCAGCATGGTTTGCTATAGCTACAACCTGGCTTCTACTGCAGCCTAGGGGAACCAGAAAACCCCCCTGAATTCAAAGTGAAAACAAGAAAACAGGATGAGGTAAGATAACAAGTAGTGAGAAAACCCCTTTAAGGGGAGCCCGGGACTCTGCTTTCATTTTTTTATAGGTGACAACCCCCCTTTTAAAGAAAATTTACAAAATGTTCCTTACTTTAACCCTTTAAGGGTTTGCTCCCAAAAAAATTTTGGGCTTTTAACATGTAGTGCCTGGTAAATGAAGACTATTACCAAATACAATGCTGTTCTGAGTTTGCTTTGGTTAGGAGATATAGAAGAATATATGTATTGCAAGTGCACTCAAGTTTTTCTTGGTTACCGACCACTTCTCCAACACTCTCCTCCCACTCTCTCCTGATTGCTCCAAGCTGCCGTCTGACCAGGTGAGTCACCCCTCTGTTTCTTATCTAAAGAAAAAAGCTTGTTCACAAGTTAATGACAAGTTTTACCCCTTAGACCCACTCCAGTGCCCCACAGATTATACCCTCCTCATTCTTTCACTATAACAAGATCAGCTAAGAATAGCAGAGCTGATATGTCAAACACTGCTGTAGACCCACCCACAGCCTGTCCAGAAAGCATGAGTCTGAAGTGCCTGTGCTTGTGAAACACATAAAAGACATCGCTTTAATGTCCTGAACCATAAATGTGTGATACAGCAGTGTTGAGGTGGTATGGTGCGGGCTCATGGGCCGAGCCCGCTCAATTCCTAGTGGGTCCCCCGCTGTTTTTTTCAGCGGACAAAAAAGTTAGAAACCGGGTAATTTGGGATTGCGCTATTTAATTTTTTTAAAACACTATGGAAACCGTGTCATCAAAATGATTAGTATCAGGGGCTTTCTACCAACGTGATTATTCAGTTGCGGTGGTAGACAGGGGCCAGTGACGTAACTTAAAGGGGTTTTGCCACAAAGTAAAATTGACGTGGGAAATTTTTGAAAAATTAAATAATAAACATTTTCACCTTTTCATTTTTAAAAATTCGCACCTTTTTTTTGTTTTAGCTCTCCTTTAGTGATCCATTGTTTACACCGTTCCAGGGGAAAACGACCAGGGCTGAGAGCTTCTCATCCTGGGTCGCACATACTCAACATCACTTCTCCTCTCAGACAGCTACCGGTGTTCAAACCCCGGGTATTTTTGCCCTCAGACTCCTTAGAATCATCAACAGGGGCAAAAAATTAAAAAAAGAAACCTCAATGAGGTCTGTGCATTGGTAAAAGAAAAAAAAATCCCCAGGTTTGGTTCGCAGGGGTTTTAACTGAGGGCCCTTGGCCTGGGGGCAAAAACTTTACCTCTGAGCTACAATGTACTACTTATAATTCATAATAAACAGACCTTCTTGACTAAAGAAGGAAAGGGCCCGGTGATGTCTTGCTGGGTCCATATTGAATTCAAACAAATCACACCGCCGCCTTCAAGCAAACAGAGCAGAAGAGCGGATACAGGAGGGATGAAAAGGAGGGTGGGAAAAACCCTTTAAAGCCCTGGGGCCCAAAAACAAAATCTATAAAGGGCCCCCACCACCCGTCCATTTTTAAAGTTACAGAGGGCCCTTTGGGGCCCCCTCAGGCATCTGGACTCAGTAGCGGCTGCTACCTCTGCACCCCCTATAGCTACGCCCCTGCCAGCAGACTAATGAAGGCTTCCATGGCTGCCATGTTTGTTTTCTTATTACACCCTACCATAGCCTATACCCTGCAGCACAATAGAAACAAGTCCCCTAACACTGTACTGTTGATGCTGGTTCTTGTCACCAAAGTAAAACTATATGGCCCATTAAGCATGTTATAGCCCTTTGGAGCCCCATTTGGTACAAAGACTTGCATGGGGGGTAAATGGTATATCAAAAAGATCGCAGGAGTCCTAAACCCGCCACTGTCAAGCGGGCAGTGACAAACCGTGCAACCAGCAGCACAGTCTTCTGACACAACTTATCTCTCCATACACAACAGAGCCCCTGCCACTCTCAACAGGTAAACCCCTACCATTTTTTTAGAGGGCCCAAAATTCCTTTGGTGATCCTCCCGAAAATAACGAACTATAAAGCAGATATTCTTAGTAGATTTTTTCCCCGATGGGAAAAAAAAATCTTGGGCGACATTATGAAACGGCCGTTTTCCAAGTCAATATAGAGGAGTGTAGCATGCAACAGCATGAATGAACCTGTCACATGTGGGTTCATAAATCTCGCGGGTGGTTTGCCTTGCTGCATTCAAAAGTGACGTATTTGGTGTAAAATGCACCAAAATTTTGGGTACTATGGGGCATAAATCCATGGAACAGGGCTATGATGGGTTTGGCTCAAAGCACGGCAGAGAATTGCCGCAGCCCCGTTTATATCTGTCGCCCCCAAAGGTAAAGTGGCAGTATCATATCAAGGTTGATATTAGCCCCGGGTTTCCTGCAGTATTTGGGGGCCCATTCTGTAGGGGGGAAAGAAATTCCCCCATTAAGGGAATTTTTTGAAGTTTTTTTTATGTGAACTAAAAAAGAGAGAAAATTAATAATATGAATAAAAAAAAGAAAAGATAATTGATCAAAGAAGAATTTTAAATTATTTGGAAAAATGTATATTTTTCCCAGGGTCCTCCTGCCATTTTGCCTTCTCCTGCTTACTGGATCATATGAGACTATTACTATGTAACAGCCTCAAACAACTCTCTGGACTATCAGCTGACCATGCTGCACATGTGAGCTGAATTATTGGGAATGGTCATTAGCCCTCTATACAGCTGAGTTTCACTTTTTGGCTGGCGCTGTGTATACTGTTAGCTGATAACTTCAGTCTTATGAGCTGTTTCTGGCATAAAGTCCTGTTGTGTCCCATTTTGGTTAGTCTTCTGTGCCCAGTTAGAGCCCTGTTTGTCTCTCGATCTCTGTGGCTTCTCTTCTGCCCTATGTTAGTCTTGCAGTGTATTCTATTCCTGAATCCTCTTTGGTGGCTGTGTGCTGTTTTAGTTAGTCTTATGTGCCCAGTTAGTTAGAGCCCTGTTTGTCTTTCTATCTATGTGGCCTCTCTTCTGCCCTATGTTAGGCTATGTTCACAAGGCTTATTTACAGTTAAAGGGGACTGCTATGGGGTCAAATGTTGCCCCCACATACGCTAACATGTTCATGTCTAAACTTGAGGAAGACTGTATCTATGTTTCTCACCATCATGAATACATTTTAAAATGGTGGAGATTCATAGATGACATTTTTGTCATATGGCGAGGTTCTTCTGAACAATTCGAGGACTTTTTTCTTTTTCTCAATATCATGGACCACGATATTAAATTCACTATGACATCTTCCATGACTAATGTTCAATTTTTAGACACCATGGTACATAAGGAAGGTACTAGATCTGTTTATAAAAAGCACAGACCGAAACAATATTTTACATTTTGACAGTTTTCATCCTCGCAATATGATTGAATCATTGCCCTATAGTAAATTTTTGAGGGTAAAGAGGATTGAGGATGATCCTCTAATATGTGAACAGAGACTTGATGAAATGTCCATGAGATTCAAACAGAGAGAGTATCCTGAGAAAATTATATCAAAACAACAACAAAAAGTCAAAATACTCGAAAGATCTTCCCTATTAAAAACTAAGGAACAGAAGTCCCTCCTCCACGTATAGCATTTATATCCACATACTCTAAGTTCTCTAAAAAAAAATTAAGAATGTTATTAATAGGGAGTGGCATCTATTGAGGGATAATTTTCCACACAGTGGAATTTAATTCTCCTCCAAGAATGGCATATAGGAGGAACAAAAATTTGAGAGATACCCTTGTGTCATCTGATGTTAAAGAAAATGTTGGCATTCAGAGATTAATTGGACCCCAAAAACAGGGTTGTTTTCCCTGTTTAGGCTGTAGTTATTGTAGGAATCTAGTGAAAGGAGATACTTTCATACATCCCTTAACTAAGAACGAATATAAGATCAAATATTTCTTAACATGTCGTAGTCGTTTTGTGATATACATTTTAATATGCCCTTGTGGCTTATTGTATATTGGAGAGACTTCGCAGGAGTGTAGAATTAGGATTAATAAGCATAAATCCACTATACACTCACCGGCCACTTTATTAGGTACACCATGCTAGTAACGGGTTGGACCCCCTTTTGCCTTCAGAACTGCCTCAATTCTTCGTGGCATAGATTCCACAAGGTGTTGCAACGATCTCAATGGTCCCAAAGGGGCCCAAAGAGTGCCAAGAAAATATTCCCCACACCATGACACCAAACCCCCACCAGCCTGAACCGTTGATACAAGGCAGGATGGATCCATGCTTTCATGTTGTTGACGCCAAATTCTGACCCTACCCTCCGAATGTCGCAGCAGAAATCGAGACTCATCAGACCAGGCAACGTTTTTCCAATCTTCTACTGTCCAATTTCGATGAGCTTGGGCAAATTGGAGCCTCAGTTTCCTGTTCTTAGCTGAAAGGAGTGGCACCCGGTGTGGTCTGTTGCTGCTGTAGCGCATCTGCCTCAAAGTTCGCCGTACTGTGCGTTCAGAGATGCTCTTCTGCCTAACCTTGGTTTTAACGGGTGGCTATTTGAGTCACTGTTGCCTTTCTATCAGCTCGAACCCGTCTGCCCATTCTCCTTTGACCTCTGGGATCAACAAGGCATTTCCGCCCACAGGACTGGCCCCTCACTGGATGTTTTTTCTTTTTCGGACCATTCTCTGTAAACCCTAGAGATGGTTGTGCGTTTAAAATCCCAGGAGATCAGCAGTTTCTGAAAATACTCAGACCAGCCCCTTTTGGCACCAACAAATATGCCACATTCAAAGGCACTCAAATCACCTTTTTTTTTCCCCATACTGATGCTCGGTTTGAACTGCAGGAGATTGTCTTGCCCCATGTCTCATGCCAAAATGCACTGATTCCCGCCTGTAATTTGCTGTTAGAAATTAAGTTTTAAAGAGCATTGGACAAGTTTACCTAATTTTAAAGTGGCCGGGGAGTGTACATGGGGCAAAATTGTCTTTCGGTCCAAAACATTTCACAAGTATAAACACGGGTTAGGAATTTCGTTTTGTTATTACGTCATATACCAATTCCCTAAACAAGGGAGATCGTCCCTGCATTGAAAGAAAAGAATTGCAATGGATATATAAATTCAATTTTTTTTCCAGCATTTTAAAACCCTTGAGTTTAAAATTTTTCCCTCAGATGTGCCTTTAAAATAGGATTCCCTTACTCATGTTTTGCCTGAGTTTTAAACTGCAATGTCTGCACATTTAATTATCTTCTGAGTACGGTAGCACATACAGTGTAGTTAAGGTATTGGATTTTATTTTTAATTTTTTTTTCTCTTCTTTTTGATCATTATAGAAAACTTGAAATTGATTCTGTAAAGATCTCTGGAATACTTCGGGACTGACGTTTTTCTGACTGCTGTCGTTCCTGCTTTGTCTCCTTTTTTTAATTTTTTTTAGGGTTTTTTTGCGAACTTCATAAATTTTTTAAAATTTTTCATATGAAAAAAATTTTTTTTTTCAAAAATATAATATTAATTTATCTTTGAAATATGTATTCACTAATTTGTTTTGGCTCTAATAATTATTTACTTTTTTTGGTCCAAATATGGCTATATGCGCTGTCTTTTTTGAATGTGCGCCCCAATTACATGTTTAAAACCCCTTCCGCCGGACCCATTTTTGGCCTCCTGACAGAGCCCTTTTTTTGAAATCGTCATGTGTCACTTTATGTGAAAATAACTTTTTACACTTTAACCTACCGTGATTCAGAGTTTGTTTTCTCGTGACACATTGTGCTTTAAGTAGAAGAAATTTTGGTCCAAAAAATGTTGTTTATTTTTGAAAAAATTTTAAAAAAAAAAAATCGTAAAAAATTTGAAAAATTTACCAATTTAAACTTCAAAAATTTCGCTTTAAAGACAGATAGTTTTTCCACTCAAAATATTTAAAATAACTGGCACTCCCCTATGTCTGCTGTAGTTTCTCATTTTTTTAAATGTCTTTTTTTTTTTTTTACGACATTTGGGGGGGTTAGAAATTTAGTATAATTTTAAAAATTTTCAAAAAATTTCAATATACTTTTTTTAGAGAACCTCCCATTCAACGTAAATTTGATTGGCCTGTATTTTAATACCCCCATAAAGGGCCCTCACTAAGAAACTCACCCCTTAAAGTATTCAAAACCGCTTTTTAGGAAGTTTATTAACCCATTAGGTTTTTCACGGGAATTAAAGAAAATTTGGAAGTGAAATTTCAAAATTTTTACTTTTTTTGCAGATTTTAAATTTTTTAAATTGTTCACAAGAAAACGGTAAATGTTTCAGGAAATACAATTTTAATATTTATTCCCAATTCTGCCGTTTTCAGAGATATCCCATTGGGGCCCCCCTAGGCATTTTTTGGGCTCAACCACAAGCCCCAGAATAGGAGGACCCCTACGGATTGGAGCTCATTTTCATTACCTTTTTAATTTTGGGGCCATTTCAGTTTGCGGCACCCTAAGGGTTCCAAAACTTAAAAAACCCCCCAAAAATACCCCATATTGGAAACTACACCCCTTAAAGGGAATATATCCGGGGGTGTAGTGAGCAATCGCCCCCACAGGGGGTGTAAAAAAAAATTTTAGCTTTGGCTGTAAAAATGAAAAAAATTTTTTTTTTCCAAATAATCTCAATTTTAGCTGAAAATTTTAATTTTTACAAGGAACCCGTAAAAAAAAACACCCAAAACCTTGTTACACAATTTCTTCCAAGTTTGGCAATCCCTAATGTGGGGGAATCTGCTGTTTTTGGGGGCTGGCAGGGGGGGAAAAGGGGGGGGCGCTCTTGGGTTTTGGGCAGATTTTGGTGGGGGCCCTGTCACATTACAAAGCCCCCAAAGTCCAAACAGGTGAAACCTTTCCCTAATCAAACCTTTTTTGGATTCAGCACCCTCAAAGAACTCATCAGGGGTGTATTTACATTTTGGGTGCACAGGGTGTTACAAAGTTGCTTTTTTTGCATTGGGCTAAAAAAATGAGGGGAAAACCATTCCGCCATTTTTTTTGAGCTCAAATTTTACATGTTCCCGTGCAGTGTAAAGCAGGATATCTTACTAGGGGTCGGTAAAAAATTGCAAGGTATAGTTTTTTTATAGTTTTTTTTTATTTTTATTCTTTTTCACAATAGAAATAGGGCTATAAAAAAAAATTTCGTTTTTATTTTTCTGTTCTGTACCAAAACGTTTTCAGTTTTTTTTGTATACGGAGATGATTTCTGGGCTTGTTTTTTGGGATAGTTATTTGTTTTTATTAGTACCCTTATGGGGGGGATTGCCGCTTTGATCACTTTTTTTAAGGTTTTGTGAGGCATTTTGAACAAAAATACAGCATTCCTGGGAGTTTTTTTTATTTTTATTTTTTTAACACGGGCCACCGTGCATAAACTGACATCTAGTTTTACTCATCAGGGCATACGATTCAGCGATATCCAATTTGTTATTTTTTATGTTTTAGCTTTTACACAAATTTTAAAAAAAAACTTTATTCAAAAAGGGAAAAAACGTTTTTGCATCGCCATAGTCTGGAAACCCTAAAATTTTTTATTTTCTGTGTACGGACTTGTAGGGGCTTGTTTTTTTGCGGAAAGTTTTAGTTTTTAGGGGATAATTTTTTGGGGGGACAGGAATTTTTGTCGTTTTTAAATCCGTTTTTTTGGGAAGGGCGGTGAAGAAAAAAATGCAATCCTATAGTGTTTTTTTTTTTATTTTTTAACAGCGCTCATGTGCAGTATCCATGACCCTTAGCTTTACTCTTGGGGGCGATACGATTATGGCGATACCCATTTATATGTTTTTTTTTTTGAAGACTTTAAAAAAAAAAAAGTTTTTTTATTGTGTTAAATTTTTTGACGCGCTTCTGGAGCCTAATTTCTTATTTTTTCATTAAGGACGGTATGGACTTTTTTTTTGGGATAACGAAAATTTTAATTGTACAACTTTTGGGGCTATATGTTTTTTGATCTTTTTTATTCTTTTTTGTGGGAAAAAAAATGAATTCTGTACTGTTTTTTTTTTTGTTTTTTTGCTCAAAACGGGGGTTAAATTCATGGGGCAATTTTTTCGGGTGGGGTCCTTTTTTTTTTGCACGCGCGTCCAAAATTGGGACTTATTTATTTTTATCTTTTTTTGGGGCGATTGGGGGTTTTTAAAGGGGAAAAGGGCGGTTGTACGTGTTTTTATTTTTATTTTTTGTTTTGTGTTTTACTTTTTTTTTTACTTTTTACATTTTTTTTTTACTTTTTCACTTTTTTTTTTACTTTATCTTTTAACGCAATCATCAGATTGCTGTTTGAATGCGACCAGTGCACAGTATCATCTGTGTACTGGTTCCATGACAACCCTTCACCCTGCCCCCAATGCATTGCGGGCAGGTGAATCACCCGAGACCCGGGAAGTGCCGTTCACTTCCCGAGGCATCAGAGAGGAATCGTGCCCCCCTAAAAGTGCGGCAGCCGCCGGGACAGCCCGGGGAGCCAACCCCCGCCTCGGGTTTATTTTCGCCCAGACAGGTGCGGTAATGAAGCGGTAATCACCCCGGCCGGAGCCCACTCCGGCCGGGGGGGATACGGCATGCGGCCACGGTAATTTACCGCTGGCCCTGTTTTGGGTTGCGTGGGTCGCCCGCAAGCCCGCGCGATCGCCAGGGCGATGGGTACATCCATTTGCGGAAGTCACTTCCCCTAGGGGGCGTATCCCTACGCCCTATGTCGGAAGGGGTTTAACCCTGGGCCAGTTCTCGCTCCCCAAAAATTGGGGTTTCAGGGTTCTTTGGCTCCTTTCTTGGATTTGGTCGGGGTAGTGCCCCGTCACATTGTTGAGTAATGGGGGGTCATGTTGGGTTTTGGGTAAGCTCATTATTCCCTTTGGTGAACATGATTGATATTGAGCCTAGATGTAATTTTGT
>JAODAL010082098.1:0-11692 GCA_025379985.1 Phyllomedusa bahiana
CCAAAAAAGGAGGGGGGGGAAAGGGGTAAAGGGAGGGGAGACGAGGACATTAAGTCATCCCCAAAGGGTTAAATTCCCTTTTGAAAACCCACGGGGCATGAATCAATTGTTTCCGTGTAGCCCCTTTCTCTACCCAGGGGCCCCCCCCGTCGGGACCCAAGTTTTTTTACTTTGGGTACGTACGCATTAAAAATTCTTTATTTCCCAAGGTAGGTATCAAAGCTTTCTTGAAACTTTTCTTACAGTTCCTGCCGTGCCCCACTCCTCGGGGAGGCTTTTTCCCAAAATTCACAGTTTTTTACAGTGAAGAATGCTCTTCTCCTCTGGAGATTGAACCCCTTTTTTTTTTCTAGTAAAAAAGGGAAATTTCCCTTTTGTTTTTTTGAGGGGGCTTCACTTGAAAAAAATTTTCCCTCCCCAAATTCTTTTTGTGGGACCATTTATATTTTTAAAAAATTTAAAATCATGCCCCCGGGAACCCCTTTCTTTTTTCAAAAATCTAAATAAGTTCAATTTTACAACCCCCTCCTCATAACTAAGATATTTCCAAACCCCCTTTTAAAAATTTTGGTTGTTTTTTTTTTGGGGTTTCCCTCCCCCTAGCCCCATTACTTTCCCCCTTCTATAAACGGGGCCCAAAAACGAACAGCATATTCAAATGGGGAAAGTCCCCAAATTTGGTTTGAAACGGGCGGTGGGAAAAAAATTTTCCTTTTTCTTTGGGTCCCACGAGTCCATGCCTTTTTTAAATACACCCAATACCCCTTATTTTGCTTTTGAGGCAGCTGATTGACATTGCATGCTATTCTGTAGTCTATGTTTCTACAACAACGCCCAGTTTTTCTCAACAAGCGATTCCCAAATTTTTTTCCCCCCCTGGGGACAAAAGGGAATGCCTTTTAAGTTTAATTTCTCCCCAGTTTGCAAAAACCTTACATTTATCCATTTTGGGGAACCCCATTTGCCAATTTGGAAATGCCCAAGCACTTCAGGTGTCCCAAGGCTGCTTGCAATTTTATGAGCACTTCCCATAGATTGCACTACCCCTGCATAGTTTTGGGGTGTCATCGCAAAAATCGAGGGGGTGCTATCGATCCCTTTTTCTATATCATTAAAAAATTACATTAAAAAAGAGGGGGACCCAATACTGAGCCCTGCGGGCACCCCAAATCACGCCCGGGGCCAATCGGGAGTAGGAGTCATTTACCCCCAAAACTCTCTGGGGTAGGGATTCTAGCAGCCTTTTTGATCCAATTAAAACACTTTTATCTCAAACCCCAATGGATTCTAGTTTACCCAAAAAAATTTGTTTTTGGGGGAAAACCAGGGAAAAAGGCCTTTGCAAAGTCTAAAAACACAAAATACAAACAGCTGCCCCCGTATCCAGAATTCCCTCAACTCTTCATTAAAAAAAATTTTCAGATTGGTTGCAGCTTTCCTGTCCTTTGTAAATCCTTTTGCGGGGAAAATACAAATTTTGTGTTTGCCCAAACATACCCTTTTGGTATATAGTCCCTTATGAGCCCCTCAAACATTTTTCCCACAAAAAAGTGGTCTAAATTTCCCCTGGTCAAAGATTTGGGAAAACCTTTTTTTGAAGATGGGAAACTACATTTCCCTTGCCCAGCCACCAGGGAATCTCTAAATATCATTACGGGGGAACAGGATAACCGAGCTGATTTTAAGAACTTTTGGGGTTTTAAAATCCCATCGGGGGCCTGGAGCCTTGTTCCCCAATTCAGTTTTTTTTAATTTTCTTTGATTTTTATTTTTACAGAGTAAATTTAAAATTTTATAGCAGATGATGTTTTAAACATTTTTGCACCCCCTTCCTTCTCCCCTTTGGCCCACCCCCATCAACCCCCTATTTCAAGGGACATTATAACTGAGTTTAAAAAACCTTTTATTTTTCCCCTGTTTCTCTTGGTCACCATGTCCGGGCCCCCCTTTCCGGTTTTTAGAGGTCCTACTTTGCTCTGATTTTGGTTTTTTTGGGAATTTATATGCTTAAAAAAATTTTTTTGGGGTTTAGTCTTGTTTTGTTTTTTGGGTTAACCTCCCTTTTTTCATATTGTTTTTTTAAGTTTGCTTTTATAACTTTTTTACAGATTTTATAAAGGGCCTCTCTATAATTTTCAAAGGCTTGATCCCTGACCCCTTTCTAAACTTATATTTTTTAAATGCCCTTTTTTTTTATTGTTTATTGCCCCTTTTTAAACAGAAGGTAGGGCTTTTTGGTTTTAGTTTTAGTCCCCTTATTTTTTGTTACCCATGGGGAAATTTTTTGCAAAAAATTTTTTCCCAAAGTATTTTTAAAAGGTCCCCCACTTGGCTTCTAAAATCACCTTTTGTAATAGCGCTCCCAGCCCAAAGGTCCTGTATTTTTACCCCTCAAAAAAGGGAAAAAATTTGGGCCCCTTTTAAAAATTTAAAATTGTTTTTGCCTTCCCCCCTCGTTTTTTTTTTTTCCAGTTTACAAAAAGTGAATTTATATTATGGTCATTTGTTACCAAAGATTTCAAAAAACCGGGGCCCGCTCCGACAAATTTTCTGCTTTGTTTAGTAATGACCAAAATCCAAAAAAGGCATCACTTTAGGGGGTTCCTCCACAAAATCCCCCAATAAAAAATTTCCCTTCTAAAAGATTAGGAATTTCCCTTCCCTTTTCATTGACGCAGAAAGGTGAATCCGGTTAAAGGGGGCCCATAAAAAAATTTTAAAAGTCAACCCATTTTTATCATTTGAAACCTGCCTTTGTGCCCGAAAACCATTTGTTTTATGCATCTTTTCCCTTCAAAATCCCTCAGTAAAGTTCAGGGTCTTTTTAAGTTTTACACCAAAAATAATATTTTCTGTTTTTTCCCCCCCTTGTATTTCCACCCACAATGTTTCCACATCATTAGCTACTCCTCCTGTATTACCTTTTTTTACTTTTGACCTTCCCAAATTATTCCTTACATACAGACACACTCCCCCCCCCTCCTGTTCCCTCTGCCCCCTTTTCCTAAATGTTTAAAAACCCCCTTAAATTGTTGATTTTCCCCAATCAATCGGGGGTCCGGGCCAGTTTCAGCAATAACAAACCACAAAAAATTTCTTTCCCCTCTCCCAAAAGCACCCCCAATTTTCCCCCCATTTTGGTTGAAAGGGATTTTCTACTTTTTGTGAATAGAAAATTTTAAAAGCCCCCTTCCGTTTTTAAAATTTTGGGTCAAGGGTTTTTGGGAAATTGTATCCAACTTTTTCATTAATGGCAGGGAAAATCATAAAATTAACTGTTTGTGGGAAAAGCATGGGTTTTAAACGCCCCCCTGTTTAGTAAAACAGCATGGGTTTAAAACCGTTACCTGTTCAGGGGACCAGCATGGGAAAAAATTTAAAACCTGTTCGTATACAGCACGGGTTTTAAAACGTTCCTTTCAGATGACGGCGGTTTTAAACATCTCCCCTTTTTGGTAGATGGCGGGGGTTTATACTTTATACCTTTATTTGGACAAACCAGGTTTTTTATTTATTCCCAACAATTAGTAAAATTGGATGAGATTACATGAAATATTGGGGGGTACCTATTTTCCTTCAATGCTGGTTTGAAACAAAAATGGATCCCCTTTTAAAAACACGGGTCTCCCTAAACCCCCCCCATTCCGCTTTCTCCACCCGCGGGAAAATAGTCTGCCCACCTCAAAACCTATAAAACCCTTTCCCATTTTCTACATTGTCCCCCCTTTCCTCACCTAAACCCCTGGAAAAAATGCTTTTGTTTAAAGGTTTGGGAAAGGGAAAAAAAATTAAAATTTTTTTAAAAATTTTTTTTTCAGCCTGAATTCAGTTTTGTAACACTGCACTGGGGCCCAAAAAGTGGGGAAACTTTGGAACAGTTTATTTCCTTTTTAAAGTTTCCCTTGCCTCCCAGGGAAAAAGAGCTGAGGGGAGCAAGCCCTTTTTCCCTTTGGTGGCAAAAATTAAAAAATTTTTTAATGTAAAAGGGGATATTGTAATTTTTTATAAAAAGAAAATCCATATGTTTTGGGCTAAGTTAAAATCGTTAAAAACCACCTAGAGGGGCCCTGGTATTTTTCCAAGCTTCTATGGCGAAACTGAAAAAGGGGCCTTTTGGGTGCCATTTTTGGCTGAATTCTACTTTTTTCACCAATGATGATGACTGTATTTTTTAAGGAAACCCCAACCTTGACATTTAAAGAAAACCAAAAAAATTCAGTTGAAAAATGTAAAGTACAGTGATATTTTTTTGGTAAAAAAGGGACTAACCCAACCTTGGTTCTTGTATTTAATATTCCCCCTTTTGTGTGATCTTAAACTAGCAGTCAATCCCATTGACGGGCCCAATGACCAAAATGGTTCAGACCTTGTTGTCAAGTTAAGTAATGCTACATCCTTAATTTTATTGACTGCTTGAGAACTTCCTTGGCAAAAAACACAAATGGCCCCCGGTCCACTGATTGGGGAACAAAGGTTGTAAAGTTTTTCTAATTTCTTTATTTTTCCTTTAGAAAATTTGTTTTCCATGCAACCCCTCCCCCTCCTTATACCAAAACAGGGGCCTAAAATTTTGTGAGTAAAACATTGACTATTCCCAAAAATATATTGCTTTTTGATTTTGATTTTCTTTTTCCCCACCCAAGTTTTCCCTTTTCCCCCGGGCCACCTTTTCTTTGGGAAAACAGGTTTAAGCAGTGGCTGGGAGGGTGATGTCACTTTCCTCCGTATTTATCTGAAAGACAGGCGCTTTTTTACATTACTTACTGCCCAAGCAAAAACCCTTTAACCCGGGGTTCACTTGGCATATTGTGGTGCTTTACCTGTGAGCATCACTGTTTCGAGGGGGGTCCCTTAAAAGATTTCCCCCTGACCCACTTCTATTTTTTATTTCAAAAGGGTTTTTGAAATTGCACTGTGTAATAAAGTCTCTATAGGTTACGTGGGAAATTTCCCCAAATCAGAACTCCAAACAGTTTGAAAATTTTAAAAGGGTTTTGAAGTTTGGGGTGAAGGGTTTTATAAAATGGGGAAACCCCCCGGGGAATTTCAGAGCAGTTTTTCCCAATTTCCTTTAAAATTTAAAAGGCCCCCAAATCAAAGGAGGGGGTTTAATGAGATGTAAAGAGGTTTTTGGGTTTATGATTTTCCCCAAATATAACGTAGTCAAGAAAAATGGCAATGTCAAAACCCCAAAAGTGGTTGGAATTTGGTGCAAACAGCTCCAAACCAGGGCAACCCCACTCGGGGGGTATTGTGAAAAACCCAAACCAGCAAATGGAGGGTTGGGGCCCCTTTAGGAAAAATCCCCCCGCAATTTAAACCCCTTTTTGCCACCCTGGCCCAAAATGTCAAGAAATTGTGTGGTTCCATGGAAAAAAAACAACCAAGACCATAAATTTACTGCAAAGGGAACCCGGTTGCTGGTTCCTCGACTGTCACACCCTTTTCCCGAAGCAGGAACGAATTTGGATCTTCATGCTCAAATTTACGAAGTGGGCCCAAAGGGAAACCCCGGAAACTTTTTAAAAAGACTGATTAAAACAGGTGAAAAACTGGGGCCATCCCCAAAGATTCCCGAACTAAAAATCCCGTCGATGCAATGGGAAACCTTCCCCCCCTGGAAAAAACCCCCGCCTTTCCAAAAAAGGCCCCTTTCCCCCAAACCCCCGGCAGGGAAAGGGGCCCTGCTTTTCAGTATTTTGGGGGCCCCTCGGGGTATTGGATTTGTTTCCTAGCCCAAAAGGGTTCCCCTGTTTAATTTGGGCAAAACTATGCTTCAACCCCCGCTGTGGAAATTTGGGAAAAGGGCCGGGTTTTAAAAAACCCAAAAGACGTGGCATGCTCACCCAAAGGGGTCCGCCTTCTGCAAGAAAAAGAAACAGTTACAAAATTAAAATGTTTCCAAAATGGAAAAAAATCCCCCTTTTGGTTTGAAAATTTTACTGCATCCCCCTTTCTTTACTCAACCCCCACACCATCCCGACTTCCAAAATCTTTTTTAACAATGAAGTTAATTTAAAAGGGGGAAATATTTTTCCCCGATGGTTTTAGAAATGATTTTCTGGAAGTCATTAAAAATGGTTTTTGAGCCCAAAACCCGTCGAAATTCTTTAAGGGGAAGGTGTTTTTTTGGGGGAAAGGGGTTTGGGGTTTTAAAGGGGTGTTTTTAGTGGGGTTTTCCGGGGTACGGAGGGCCGCCTTTTGGGAGGGGGAAGGGGGGCTTTTAAAACCTTTTTTGCCAAGGGTTTTTTATTTTTTCTTTTGGGGCCCCAAAGGGGAAAAGTGGGAAAGGGGGTTCAAGGGGGGAAATTTTTAAATGAAACCCCTTTGGGGGAGTTTGGGGGGGGGCCGAAGGGGGGGGTGGGGGGGGGGGGGGGGGTTTTAAAAAGGGGAAAAGGGGATGTTAACCATACTTTTCTACAAAAAGCATAATGGTGGTGTTCCCCAAATTTCTCGTCCCCTTCAATGTTTGGGGGGGGGGGGGGGGGTGGGGGGGAGGGGGGGGACCCACCACAAACCGAAAGGGGCACTAGAATTTTTTTTTTTTAGGGTTTTTTATTTTTTTTTTAAATTTTTTTTTTTTTTTTTTTGTTTTGTGGAAGGGGGGGTAACTAAAGTTTTGCCCGATTTGCCCCCAAAAAATGCAGTGTGGGAAAAAAAACCCTTTTGAGCTCTATAAACCTTTTTCAATACTGTTTAAAAAAACCTCAACACTCATGTCACTGTAAACAGGGTCAGCTAGGGGAAAACAAAAAGATAAAAATGGCAATCACTGCTAAAAAAATCACAAAAATAGAACCATCCACAGTTATCCCAAAAAGTTAGTCTAAAGTTTGGTTTTGGGCCCCTTTAAAAAGCATGGTAGGAAAAACCCCTTTTAAAAAGTGCCAAATCATTTTCACGTTTATGAACAGTAATTTGGGAAATTAAAAATGTCCCGGGCCCGGTATAGGCACAAAAATTTGGGGGTTTTTGATTTTCTGTTAAAAAAGGGGCCCCCACTTTAAGTCATGTATAGCTTTAACTGTTTATCTCCTCTTACAAAATAAGGCATCATTTTTGGTGCACTTCTCACAACATCTAGCACACTCTGCAGACCTTGCCTTTTTCCTCCTTGTGTGTCTTTTCCCCCTGCCCATATGACTTTAAGAGCCTGATTAACATAGAATAATTTAAATGTAATAACACATTCCAGTATATTGTATATGTGAAATGTCTTTAGCAGGAAATTTTTCCCTAGAACCCGCCTAAAGGCACATGACTACTGTATTTTTATGTAAATTCGGCCTTGATGAAGTAACCCTTTGCATAAACATTTTAGTGGCTATTGCTCTGTATCTTCACAATGTATCAGTTAACATTATATTTTTTTTTTTCATTGGAAACAGATGATAACAGAATACAGATGGGATCATAGACCACTTGTTTGATCACCTGTCACTTGTTTGCTTGCATGTGACTAAATCTTTCATCTCCAGTCGCACTGAGATATCACTCTGATACTGTGAAGTGGGTTAAGTTGCTCTTGGCTAATCCACTCTTGTGAAGGTGTCAGATGATTTTGAACATCTAAAACTAAAAATATTTCTTTTGGATTTAGTCTCGGACAGAAGGATGTTCAGGAAAATACATGTATAATGTTCTTGTCTTAAAGTCTAAGAAGTAACAATTCTGAAGCAACTTTTATCAAATCTCTGCATTATGGCATTGCTCTGTTTATCCTCTTTGAAATGTATGAATAAATTGACAACTGGGCGTTCCTCTTGTCAATAAAGTTTTTTTATATATATATATCTTATATACAATCCAACTCTATCCACAGACCGGTTTAGAGTAGGTAGAAACATAAAACAAAAACAGCAGGAACCAGCGGACTTCATGCAAATATGTGCTGCCTTTATTATATCATATGAGCAGGGGGTACACAAACACTTCGACGCGTTTCGGGCTGATCACTAGCCCTTGATCACGGGTACTTTTTGCCGTGATCAAGGGCTAGTGATCAGCCCGAAATGCGTCGGAATGTTTGTGTACCCCTTATGCATATGATATAATAAATGCTGCAAATATTTGCATGAATTCCGCTGGTTCCTGCTGTTATTGTTTACGTATATGGACTCTTGCCGAGAGTCGAGTGTACCGGGCATTGACCGAAGGCTAGCTGCAGAATATATTACTGGATACTACAGGTGTATCGGAGTATTTAATGAAGCGGTGAGTGCCAACTCTTTGTTATACATATCTATTTGCTTAGGTAGAAACATGCCTTTTGACAAGGGAAATTGTAATACCGAGTTATCTGTTTGCTCATACAGAAGGAATAGCAGAACAACCGCACAATGCAGGGTTCTAGAAAAAGGTGCTTCAACATTAATATTTCATGGGGATTACCCAAATTTACAAAGACGTGAAGTTCCTTTCAAAGGCAAAATGTAAGATGTCTTCACATCAAAGAAATTTCCACCAGTTAAACATCAATTGGCCATCTTGTTCACAAGTGATGGTGGTTGATCTTGCTTAATACTTCCTAGCACTTAGAATGAATGTTAATCATATTGATTCTCCATAATTGTTTAAATAGACAAATCCTCCAGCTGGAAAAGTACAATTCATTATGAGTTTGTCAATTTTGGGCAGTTGTTTCCATAAAATAACAGAATATCAATAATTAGCTTTAAGTAGTTCTACTGTGCTTCAGTAATACAGCATGTTACTTTACATCTTATGCTGGGTACCAGAATAGACCATGTGATAAAATTTCAGTACTTAGGGTGACATGTAAGAACGGCCTGTGCCAGTTATCCTGCTTCAAAAAGCTTTAGTAGACCTGTTTTATAGATGTATAAATAGCCGCATTGCAAACTTTGGCATGATAAGCGCAGGAGTGACACTTTTTATTGCTCCATAGATTTGGGGTGTTCTGGGGGCGTCACACGACATTCATAGGAGTAGACACATTTATGATTCTTTGATGCCAAACTTTGGCACAAAAGAGTTAAAACAGCCAAACCAAGTTAAAGGTGGTCTGCCTGAGCCAGACTTGTCATATTGGCACTACAATGCCCTCATATGTGTGAACTGCAGAAGAACAGTTTCATACATTCTAGCACATTCTACACTGCCTTATCGGTATTAAGAACTGGCCTGTCAGCACCAACGTTCATACATGTCGCCTTAAGTTCATCTGTGAAGATTGTGCACACTGTGTTGTTCTTCAAGGACCATTCTAATTAGTAATACTTAGAGGGGAATTCTCTTTTAAGTGATTAGCTTTAACCCCTTAAGGACCCAGCCTGTTTTGACCTTCCTGACACAGCCCTATTTTTGAAATCTGGCATGTGTCACTTTATGTGAGAATAACTTTTGACACTTTTACCTATCCATGTGATTCAGAGATTGTTTTCTCGTGACACATTGTACTTTAAGTTAGTAAGAAATTTTGGTCCAAACAATCCTTGTTTTGTTGTGAAAAATATAAATATTTAGTGAAAATTTGGAAAATTTGTCATTTTGAAAGTTCAAAAATTTTTGCATGCAAGACAGATAATTATTTACCAGGGACCACTCCAGTTCTGACGTGGCTTTGAGGGGCCTGCATGTTAGATACCCCCATACATCACTCCATCTAAGAAACTAGACCCCTTAAAGTATTTTTAACAGTGTTTAGAAAGTTTGTTAACCGTTTAGGTATTTCACATAAATTAAAGCAAAGTGTGAGACCACCCTAAGGTGCTAAAACTTAATAAACACCTCTAATGAGACCCTATATTGGAAACTACACCCCTTAAGGAAAACATCTAGGGGTGCAGTGGGTATATCGACCCCACAGGTGATATTCACAAATTTTTTTTAGTATTAGGCTGTGAAAATTAAAAATGTATTTCTTCCCAACATGTTTACATGAAAAAAAGCACCTAAAAATTTGTTACACAATTTCTTCCAAGTTCGGCAATACCTTACATGTGAGTGTAAACTGCTGTTTGGGTGCATTGGAGGGCATATAATTGAGGGGGCGCTATTTGGCTTTTAGAACGCAGATTTTGGTGGGCCCATGTCGCATCTGCAAAGCTCCCAAAGTACCAGAACAGATGAAACCTTTCAGAAGTCTCACAGGTGTTCCATAGTTTTTTAGCATTGGGCCATGAAACTGGGGGGAAAAAAATGCAGTTCGGTCATTGTTTTTTTTTGGGTTTCAATTTTACAGCGTTCACCGTGCAGTATAAATGACATAATAACTTTACTATGTGGTCGGTGCAATTACAATGATATAAATTTTATATAGTTTTTATGTTTTATTACTTATACACAATAGAAATATGTCTATAAAAAATTGCGTTTTTATGTTGTCCTATTCTGACAGCCATAACTTTTTTATTTTGCTGTGTGCAGAGTTGTGTAGGGGCTTGTTTTTTGTGGGGTGAATTGATGCTTTCATTGGCACCATTATGGGGTGCATATGACGCTTTTTTCACTTCAATGAGGTTTTTTGTGAGGCGTTTTGAACAAAATACAGCAATCCTGTTAGTGTTTTTTATTTTTATTTTTTACAGCCATCACTGTGCGATATAAATGGCTCTATGGGATCATTCATATGATCAGTCCTGTCAATTTGTCAACTAAATGGTAGGTAGACTGCAGTCCCATTGACCGTAAACTGCTGACTAATATGTGCAACTGTAGTAGCAGGAACATCAAGATGTTTGCAGATGGTCTTATAGCCTTTACCGATAACATGATAGTCTATAATTTTATTTCTAGTTTACTGAGACAACTCACTCCTTAGTTGTCTTTGTTCCATGTTCAGTGTGGTGCCACCTCCATGCTTCACAGTAGGTATGGTGTTCTTTGGATGCAACTCGGCATTCTCTCTCCTCCAAACATGACGAGTTGTGTTTCTACCAAACAGTTCTACTTTGGTTTCATATGACCATATGACATTCTCCCAATACTGTTCTGAATCATCCAA
Organism: Phyllomedusa bahiana; assembly: GCA_025379985.1. Classification (NCBI taxonomy): domain Eukaryota; kingdom Metazoa; phylum Chordata; class Amphibia; order Anura; family Hylidae; genus Phyllomedusa; species Phyllomedusa bahiana. Next base: position 10,967 of record JAODAL010082098.1, read on the forward strand.
ATGTTCTCAGACAGGCCCGGACATGTACTGGCTTAAGCAGGGGGACACATCTGGCACTGCAGGATCTGAGTCCCTGGCGGCGTAGTGTGTTACTGATGGTAGCCTTTGTTACCTTGGTCCCAGCTCTCTGCAGGTCATTCACTAGGTCTCCTGTGTGGTTCTGGGATTTTACTCACCATTCTTGTGATCATTTTGACCCCACGGGGTGAGATCTTGCGTGGAGCCCCAAATGGAGGGAAATTATCAGTGGTTTTGTATGTCTTCCATTTTCCATTGTTGCTCCCACAGTTAATTTCGTCACCCCAAGCTGCTTGCCTATTGCAGATTCAGTCTTCCCAGCCTGGTGCAGGGCTACAGTTTTGTTTCTGGTGTCCTTCAACAGCTCTTTGGTCTTCACCATTATGGAGTTTGGAGAGTGAATGTTTGAGTTTGTGGACAGGTGTCTTTTATACTGATAACAAGTTCAAACAGGTACCATTATCACAGGTAATGAGTGGAGGACAGAGGATCCTCTTAAGGAAGAAGTTACAGGTCTGTGAGAGCCAGAAATCTTGCTTGTTTGTAGGTGTCCAAATACTTATTTTCCACCATAATTTGCAAATAAATTATTTTCAAATCAGACAATGTGATTTTCTGGATTTGTTTTCTCATTTTGTCTCTCATAGTTGTGGTCTACCTATGATGTCAAATACAAACAAATCTATTAGTCAGCTCACTATGAAAAGA
>JAODAL010082099.1:0-11692 GCA_025379985.1 Phyllomedusa bahiana
AAAAATTTTTAATTATTTTTAATTTAAAATTTTTTTTTAAAGGGACCTTTTTTCCTTTTAAAAATTTTCTAAATATGCGGCAAGAGGTTTTTGGTATATTTGGTGGGGGACCTACCGGGGTACTTTTGGGTTCTTGGAATCCTAATCTAACAAAATTTGAAAGGACCACAGCAATAGAAAGGGTTTCCCTTTGCAAAATAGAATAATTTCGCTGAGCTTTTTGGGCCAAAAGGCGAGCGCACCCCCCTACTCCTATGAGACCGAGAACCCCCCCCCTGAGGCGAAAAAGGAAACACGGGTTCTATGTAAAACAGGCCCAAGTGTTTTTTTTCCCCCACCCCAATTTGGGAAAACCAAACCCATCCCAGTCTGACGTCGCACACACATCTCACCTTTCTATTCTGAATCTGTTTTTGGTGGCCCCCCAAAATACAAAGGGCCCAAAAATGGCGTGATTTTTAATGGGATGATGTCATTTTTTAGCCTTAATTACCCGCATGATCAAAAAATTTCGATCACCAAAAAAAACCCTTCCAAATTTTTCAATTTTGTCGATAAAAATCCCAAACACACCCAAGAAGTCCACGGATTTTCTAACGGGGAGGGGCAGAGTGCTTTTCCAAAAAAAAGGGCCACCCCCTTTTGGGGTTTTCAGGGATGCTCCCCCCCGGCGCGGGGCAAACAAACCTTCCTCACAAAGGCGGGTAAAGGGTACCTGCTCATCAGGGGACTAAAACTTAGGTTGCGGCTGAGGGAGCTGGTACTGCTCCTACCCCCCCCCCCCCCACTTTCCCCCCCCAGCACCTGCAGTAGTACGGGGCGCTGGGGAAAACCCCCCCCGGTCAAAACCTGTCAGGGGAGGGATATCCCCGCACATAGGCAGCGGCCAACTGACTACGGAAAAATTTCCCTATATTTTTTTGGGAGTTTTTCCCCCCCGAACGGTGCAAAATTTCCCCCTTTTTGGGAAAGGGGGGGACTGCAGTACCAAAAATTTGGGAAACAGGACAGGCCAGTTTCCCCTGCACCTTGGGGTTTTTTTGGGGCCCATATTGTTGTCTCTTTGCAATCCCCTTTCGCTGAATGTTTTGCTGGCCCATGATATCGAGGAAAAGGAAAATCTGGACCGGGAGATGATGTAAAAAGAGAAACAGCCCCTTTTTCTCGAGGGGGTAAAACCCTTTGGGATTTGGCTCAATGGAAATGCGGGCCACTGGGCCTGCTGCGGGTTGCGCAGGGGCAGGATGGACCCCACATCGGGGCCACTTTTTCTCCCGGCCCCCGGGTTTGGTGACGCTGCATGTTTTTGAAGCAGGGGCCGGAAACCAAAGTTAGCTCCCGGCCATGCTTAACTTTCTGCTCAAAAAATTTTTACCCCTATACCCATATTCGGCTCCCCGGTGTCTTTAAACAAGGGGGCTGCCACAAACCCCCGATTTGCTTTTTTTTAAACCCCCAACCTCCGCACTGAGTGACTACTTTTCCGCCGCCCGGGCCCCGCTGAAACCCCTGTGGGGCTACTTTCTTGGCCCTTTCGAACAGGGTTTTTTTGCCCCCGGGCCCCTTGGCCCCGCACCCCCCCCACACTGCTGCTAAACCCTGACTCATTGGGCCCCACAAACCCCCTTGCTGGGTGCGCTGCTGCCGACACCCCCAAGCGACGCCCTCTTCTTTCCCCCACCCCCCAAAGATGAAGCCCTTGCCTCACCCCCGGTTCCCCAAGTGCCCGGGCGGGTACATCATCAACTATTTGTGGGTTTTACGGGCACTGCGTCCTCATCACTGGTTTTGATTTTGCAGAGGCTGACCCCCACAAAATGACCCCCATGCCCCCTCCCACATCTATACTTTGGGGCCCCCTACTGCAAGAAGCCCGGAAATTGGCCCCATTTTATCGCTGCCCAAATAGCTCAAATTCCCTCCTCAAATTTTTCAACCTCGCTAAAAAAGGGCCCCTGAGCCCAGACCCCATGGTTTGTCCCTGGCTGAGGGAACCGGGGTTAAAAGAGGGGGTTTTAGGAAAAGGGGGGGGAAAGGGTGACCCAACCCCCCGGCCACCAACTAAGGGTTTTGGGTCCGACGTTTTCCCCCCGACTCCTTTTGGGTGGGGGTCCAAAATGTCATCTGGGAAGAATGGATTACCTAGTCAACCAAATCAAGAAAACCCTTGGGGCCCAAAAACACAAAGGCCCCCTAAAATACGGGAATTTTTTTGGGGGCCCCACCGAGGGAAACCCCTCAGCACGTCCCCCCTTTCTGTTTCTGCGACCTGGGTCTGCCCAGGAAATTTTGTGGCCTCGGGCCCCCGCAGGTTTAAAGCCTGCCACCTCTAACCCTTTTAACTGTTTGTTCTAAAAAAGTACAACACTGTTTAATAAGATATCTGGAAATAAATAAATACACACCCTTATTTGACTCCAAATGAACCCAAACAAGCTTTGGTTAAACCCCTTGGGGTATAAATTGCGCTCCCAAATGGCCAGAAAAAGTAAATTGTTTTGTCGTTTAAAAACACTGGGGTTTAATTTTTTCTGAAAAGTAAAAGCAAAAAAACCGGCCCTTTAATTTAAACCCTTTGGGTTTTAATTTTGCTAAAAAGGGAAAATTGCCCTTTTTTTGGGGGGTGAAAATGAAAGTTTCTTTACTAAAACAACTGCAAAAAAACTTTGTTAACCCTTTGGGTTTTTAAATTTCGCAAAAGAAATTTAGGGAAAACCAAAAAAAACCAGCTTTTTAGCGGGTTACTATGGTGGGGGTTTTTTCGGTACACAGCAAGAAAAAACTGTAATTAACCCTTCCCGGGGTTTTGAAAATTTTTTTGGGCCCCTTTTCAAAAAAATGTTTTTTTTCCGGGGAAAAAGACGGGTTTTTTTTTAGTCCCCCAAAAGGGACGAACAACGTTAATTTAACCCCTGGAAAGTAAAAGGGCAAAAAAAAATTTAGCAACCAATAACTACCCCGCCCTTTTTAGCGTGTTTCAATGCGTGGATTTTACGCCCCCCAAACCCAAAGAAAAACTTGTAATTAACCTTCGGTTGGGGAATTAAAAATACAGGCAAAAAGTTTTTTGCCGGGGAAAAAAAAACGGTTCCCTTTTTGTCACTACGGCCCGCAGAATAACGCTTAATTAAAACCCCCGGATGTAAATTTTCGCAAAAAAATTGAACCGCCAAAAACAAACCCGCTTGAAGCGGTTACAAGGCGTTTTAAATTTTCCTAAACTAACAAAGCCAAAAAAAAAACTTTTTAAATTTAAACCCTTTGTTGTGAAAATTTGGGAAAGGCAAAATTCTTTTTTTCCGGTTTAAAAAAACGGTTTCTTTTTGTCACCACAGCCCGAAACAACCTTTAAATTAAAAACCCCGGATGAAAATTTTGCAAAAGAATTGAGCAGCCAAAAAATACCAGCTTTGAACTGGTTTCAATGGCTTTATTTTACCTAAAACCCCAAAAAGAGAAAAATTGTAATTAACCTTTCGGTATGAATTATGCTACAGGGAAAAAAATATTTTTTTTTTCCCCGGGAAAAAAAACGGTTTTCTTTTAGTCACAAAAAGCAGCGAACAACGCTTTTAAATTTAAACCCCCGGGTGTAAAATGCGAAAACGAATTTAGCAGGGCCCCAAAAAATACCAGCTTTTTACCCTTTACAATGGCGGTATTTTAAGCGACACAACAAAAAAAACTGTAATTTAAACCTTTGGGTTTTGAATTATGCTATAGGGGAAAAAAGTCTTTTTTGCTGTGAAAAAAAACGGGTTTTTTTTTTTGTCACACAGCAGCAGAATAAAAGCCTTTTTTTTTTTTTTTAAAAAACCCCCGGATGTAAATTTTCCAAAAGAATTGAAACCCCCAAAAAATTCCACTTCGGAAAGGTCACAATGGGGGAAATTTTTCCTACACACCAAAAAGAAAAACTTTTAAAAAAACCTTCGGTTGGGGAATTTTTGGGAAAAGGCAAAATTCCTTTTTTGCCGGAAAAAGACGTTTTCTTTTTTGTCACCACAGCAACAAACAACCCTTAATTAAAAACCCCCGGGTGTTTAAAATTTTGCCAAAAAAATTGACAGCCCAAAAAATACCAGCTTTTGTACTGTTTACAATTTTCGTGAATTTTTTCGCCCACACAACAAGAAAAAAACTTGTAATAACCTTTTGGAATGAAAATTTTGCTACAGGGAAAAAAAGTATTTTTTGTCGGTGAAAAAGAGGTTTTTTTTATTTAAACAACAGCAAACAAAGCTTTAAATTAAAACCCCCGGATGTAAAATGCAAAAAAAGAAAAAGACACCAAAAACTACCCCCTTTTTTAACGGTTACAATTTCGGGGTTTTTTATCCCACAACCCAAAAAGAGAAAAAACTTTTTAAATTTAAACCTTTAGGTTTGGGGAATTATGCTACAAAAAAAAAGGAAAAAAGGGGTTTTTTTTTTTTGGGGGGGGGGGGTGGGGGGGGAAAAAGGGGAAACAGTTTCTTTTTGTCACCAAAGCACAAACAAAGCTTAATTTTCCCCGGATGGGAAAATTGGTTTCAAAAGAATGGAAACAGGGGGCCAAAAAATTTAAAATGGGGATTGGTTTTTTGGTTAAAAAAGGGGTTTTCTTTTTAAATTTAAACAACAGGGAACAGGCCCTTTGGGAACACCCTTGGGGTTTTCAAAGTCGGGGTTTCAATTTGCATTAAAAAAGTATATGCAGCTGCCCCTGGACGGGACACTGGACTTCCCGATCCAATACCCCACAAAATCAGAAAAAAAAACCTTTAAAAAGAAGCATCTCTTTAGAAAAAGCTTTGGGGCGGGCCCCCCAAAATCGCTGGGAAAAAATGAGTTCTTTATAAGAGATATCATTGCAGCCGTGGCAGCCCCTTTCCCCAATAAAATAAGTGAAGGATGAGCTCCAGCATCGCCCCGGACTATATAGTGGGGTGACTCACAAATCCCCGGCCCCTCTGATTGCTTCTTTTCCCTGCCATGCTGCAGCATCCCTTTTTCCCCCCAGAGTGTTTTGCCCCTTTAAACGCCATGTGCTCACACCATTTATCAATCAAAAGCACACTTCGTTTACGTGAAGTACCCCAAAGTTCGACTTCGTTCCGAACTGAAGTTTTCCTGAAATTCTAAACAAATTCCACCTCGTTAGAATCAATTCGCCCATCTTTACTCTGAGGCCACTTTCTATTTTATGTGTGAAGGTCAAAATCTACTTATAAAAATTCCCTTATATGCTACCTATTGCAATCCACCAAACAATTATTATGCATTGGTGGAAATGTATTGATGCTCCACTTTTGGAGGACTGGTACACAGAAGTGGCCCAAATTCAATATATATAAGAACTAATTGCTAAAAACTCTAAGAAAAACAAGTTCCACTAGTTCTCATTCTAATTCTCTCACACTTCTGTTAGTGTAGTTATTCACAAGACATAAAGGACCCTTGATATGGATTGGAAGTTCGCATATTTGACTAAAAAGTACAGTATGTGGGTTTCAGTACTTTGTGGGGTGCATTTAAAAGGTGCTGTGCAGCCCATCTGATCCAAAAGTATAGGCATAACTTATATGGTGTAAGCCAGCATGGTACACTACATGTAACCATGGGATTACCAACATAGGAAAGCAATATCTGTTTTCTTTGTATTATACTTAGACCTAGACAGTTTTCGTACATGAGGCCCTATGATTTGTATTTCACTGACAATTGGTAGTTTAGATCTGCCCATTTATCAGTAAAAAGGTATCCCCACATCTGTGATTTGTTTGTGATGTTAGTTTAGGGACTCACAAGACTTTAAAGACCCTTGATGCATGTTGACAGCTTGCATATTTTGGCCAAAATATCAACTAATACCTTGTGTTTATCATTTTTGCAGAATTTGGATGTACATAGAAGGTGACCTAGTAGTACGGGCATAACCAATAGACTCTAAGCCATCACGTGGCACGCACATATAATAAAGTTGAAAATGAATGAATGGAGAGCGCAAATAGCAGTGTACAAGGACAAAGGGGGGGGGGGGTGGGTGGGGGGGGGGGGGGGGGTGGGGGGGGGGGGGGGGGGGGGGGGGGAGGAAGGGGGAACAGAGCTGTAAAAGCTTAAAGCTTGCCAGTAAGTAATGCAAATGTAACGTGCCAGGGTCACAGAGGAGAGGATGGGAAGTGGTAGTTTAATGTCATGGTGGCTAGACACCCAATTCTCTCTTGTTCTCCTTGACAACTGTTACATGCATAGGGTTTTTTTTTTCCGCTTGTTTCAGGAGTAGGTGGTGTTCCTCCAGTGTTCCCCCGGGACTACAACTCTGTAGAAGGCCTACCTGTCCAATGTAGTTTGAGTAGTCCTTGAGTTGTCAGCATAGTAAATAGACAGGAGGCAAGTTGGTATATCACAAACAGTTCTTTTATCTCCAGGCTAAGATGTTACATCCCAAACACGTCCTGAAAAGCCTCTCTTGGAGCAGAGGTTGGCAGTCTCTCCACTTTGCTAGGTGTAACTCACATACTGCCTAACTGCCAACTGGCCTAACTGACATCTGCACTTCTCCCACCTGGGTACCTTATTTGTAACTCTGGCCACAACCTAGTGCCTAGGTAACCACCACCCTGCTCACGCTTACACAAGCATATCGGCATAAAAACTTAGCAATTGACACTGAACGATTATCTTGCACACAATAAACAATGGCTTGCAAAGTAGACACTATCATGGAGGTACAAACAAAATTAGGAGTGGTACACTCCTGAACACTACATACCCCCCTCTTAAAGAAAGCCGTCCTCAGGCGTCTGGTGTCATCTCATTAGCATAAAAGGTAGTTAGGATATTGCAAAGCACTAATGGTAATAAATAAAAATTTTTTCTCATTCAGTGGTGAGGTTAACAAGCATAACAAATCAATATAAACAGTGGTATAATATTACAGTTTATCCATAACCTATAATTAAATGTCCAACTTCTCTTGACATTAAAGGAATAAACAATGGAAATGTCAAAAGTCCCTTGGGCATATAAACCTTGGGAAGTTTAAAGGGGATTTTGGCCACCAGACCAAGTACTGACGACTCCGTTCATCATAGATGAAAGATGTAAACAAATCACGCTGATCATGAAGCTGCAGTGGATGAATGGAGAGGGGAGGGGGGGGTGAGTGAGGAATCCAAAGGGAGCGTCTCAAAACTTAAGTGAACTAATAAACAGTAACAACAGTGGATTCAATATAGCAATACACAGGCACAAACACGCACTGTCAGGAGAAACCTTATCTAGCAAGGCAGCTTATGTATGTAAACAAATCACGGTAGCTGACAGAGACTCACACAGACACACACAGCCAGAGCACAGAGCCCTGCATAAGAGGGAATCCTGTGAACATGTTTTTCACTCAAATAATCAAACTATAACTTGTGAATTCTGAATACAAAGAGAACACCTATACTAAACAGCAGATTGAAAGCTTCTCATCAGATAAAGCAGGGATCTAATAACACTACAGCTAGTTATTCTGTATACAAAAGAAAACATAATTGCCTACCCGGTGCCTTTAAAAGACCATTCATTCTGCTGTCATCAGATAAGAAGTTATTTCACGAAGCACGGCCTTTAAGCTCCTGGGTCTTGACTAGGGGAAGCCTTTGTGTAACCAAGGGGTAGAAATGCTGTGCTCTCAGTTTTTCACTTTTTAATCACAAATATTTAGAAAAGTGATTAAATACCCATTTGGATGTTCCCACGTCAACATTAACATTGGTGGCAAAACCCTTTAAGGGAACAAAACAGGGACAATGTCCATGCCAGCTCTTGGTATAAGAGTCCATGCAGGCTTAATAGAATACAAAGGACTAACAGTCTAATTTTGCCCATCAAGGGGTTTCCAGGCTGAGGTTGTGCAGACCATCAGGATATATTTCCTAGTGGCATCCTGGAAATAGGAAGAATTTAGTCACAATATCTTGATGGTATTTTACCTTTTTGTACTCCCCTCTCCAATCGTCGAAAAGTGAATGTATCTGCAGTGAGCAGCAGGCTGGTTTGCTACAATCTCTCTTCCGATGTGGTAACAGTCCTCTGCTGCTAAGGGTTCAGTGGCAATGTTCACTAGAAACAAAAGAAAGTCATCCATGGTTCCAAAGAATAACTTGAAAAGGATTACTAACTGTGTCCTTCTCCACTTAGATGAATAAACTTTTTCATTTTCAGCTGGATACAGTTCAGTAGTTGTTGACTTTTGGAGTCATCTTCTCTTAGACAACAGCTTTAGACCGGTTACGGTGAACAACTTGCGGTTCCTTTTCGTTCTTTTACTAATCTCATAATACATCTTGTTCCAGGATATGGAATGGCCTAGAACTCTGTTAGGACTCAGTCTCCCACTTAGTATCTACTTGCTAGTACGGTGGTTATTTTTTCAGCCAAACTTGTCACCTATTTTTAGTGGTTCCGCACTGGCATGCAGTTGTAGTCTATTTGTTGTTCTTCCGGCTTCCTCCATACAGTATCCACAATCTACTCAGGCATCAGCCAGGCACCGTCTGATGGTCATTCCATCCCAGTCAGTCTCTGGTAGCGGATTGAATACATCAGGAACCCGTACATTCAAGCAAGGTCAGAGGGTAGTTTTTACCCTGACGGCCAAACATAAAAAAGTAAGGAGTGTACCCAGTTGAGCAATACAGTATGTTGTACATATACACCCAAACTCAGTACCAAAGCTGACCAGTCCAGCTCTTATTAGGTAGGTGGTACAGTTTCTAAGCCATCTCTATAAGGATTTGGTCATCTTCTCACATAAGCCGTTTCCTTGTGGATGATATGCGTGGTCCGTAGTCTTTTTGTAATGTAGAAAGTACAAAGTTCTGAAACAACTGGGATTCAAATGCAATCCCCGATCATAAGGATCTTTTCAGGGCACCCATAAGGTACATAAAACTCTTCCAGAAGTTGGAAGCTGTAGTCTTTGCTGTCAATCCTTCACAGGAACTTGCTTACTTACCAAATTTTGTATAATGATCAATTATTGTCATGGCATATCATCATCCATTACGGACTGGGTTCTAGCTTCACATGGCTATGGCAACAATGTCTAGGGCTGTGGCTCACTATGGGATGAATTGGGGCCTTTTGATTATGTCGATTCACCTCCCTAGCGTGCAGGCAGGGCATTCTTTGCACCAAGTTTCTATGTCACTCGCATACCAGCCCAATAGAATCGCTGTCGGATGGTTGCATCGTTTTTTGTAACACCAAAATGTCCAGATCGGTCATTGTTATGCTTCCAATATCACATTGGCATCATGACGAGGTATCAAAATTTGGTACAATCTTTCAATCCACGAGGTGGGGTCTAATGTGCTCCGCCTTATGAGCCCCCCTCTGTATGAAGAGACGCTCTCTGCCTCCACAGTCGAACAAGTTCCATATCGGGATTAACCTGGCGAAGTCTATCAGTAACTCTTCTGCTCACAAGAAAGTCCTGTATTCTCAATGGGTTTCGACTCTCTCTTGAAGTGTCCTTCCATTGAGCCTCATCTGGAGTGATCAGGGTAACTTTGGTGACGTGGCTCTCCTTTTCCCTGACTTCTAGTTGGCATTTTGTTGAGCAAAACGAGTGTAGAATGCTGGCATCTCTACTTCTTCCAGTCATCTTCACTTCTGGGTGTTCTTCTCCAGTTGTAGACGTATAAAGCATCATCAATTCGTGTTGCATTTTCCCTTCACGGTTACCGTCACAACCAAAGTCAACAATTGGCGAGTCTTTTGAGGCCCACCGCTGTTTCAAGGGCTCCTAGTCGGCCGTGTTCAGATGCGCCAGAGAGTTATTATCTGTGTATACTATGAAGGGAGTAGCTGCCAGATAGTCCTTAAACTTTTCCGTTACAGCCCCAAACAAGTGCGAGGAATTCCAGCTTGAAGAGCTATAGTTTTGATCATTCTTCTCAGCACCTCGGATAGCACGACTGCGAACGATTACATTTTCCTTTTGTTCTGACTTGTGATGGACAGCGCCAGTCTTTGCATGCTGGCGTCAGTATACAGATGGAACTGGTTGACTGTAATCAGGGTATCCAAGAATAGGTGGTTGGGTCAACAGTCTCTTTAGGGTCTGGAAAGCAATCTCTTGCCTCTCTGTCCACTGGATAGGTAGTCTCCTTTTCAGTTGCTCACGTGGGTACCCTCGAAGTAGTTCTTGCAAGGGCTCGGCCACTTGAGCAAAATGGGGAATGAAGCAACGGTAGTAGCCAGCGAACCCCAGGAAACTTCTTATTTCTTTCACGGTAGTTGGAGTTGGCCAGTTCTGCACTGCGGAGATTTTTTCAGGGTCAGGCAGTACACCTTCAGCGCTAACAACATGGCCTAAGTAATTCACTTGCGGTTTCAAGAGATGGCACTTGGAGGGTTTGACCTTCAGCCCATGCTTGATCAGAACTTGGAAGACCTCAGCCAGATGGTGCAAGTGGTCTTCATATGTTTTGGAGAATATAATGACATCATCCAAGTATAGGAGTACACTTTCAAAGTTCGTGCCTAGCATCGCTCCATGAGCCTTGGAAGGTAGCAGGTGCATTACAAAGTCCAAATGGCATACTGTTAAACTGAAATAGGCCCATTGGAGTGGTGAAGGCAGTCTTCTCCCGGTCTTCAGGTGCTATAGGTACTTGCCAGTAGCCGCTGGTTAAGTCCAATGTTGAAAAGTAAGCCGCTGTTCCTAAGGCGGTCAAAGATTCTTCAATGCGTGGCAAGGGATAGGCATCCTTATGAGTGATGTTGTTCAGCTTGTGGTAGTCTACACAAAATCTGATGGTTCCATCCTTCTTCTTGACCAGGACTATAGGTGCAGCCCAAGGACTCTGACTGTCTTGAATGACATCTGCTTCTTTCATCTCATTTAGAAGTTTTTTTAACAGGCTGGTACATAGCAGGTGGAAGAGGTCGATATCTTTCCTTGATTGGAGGATGATCACCTGTAGGTATGTTATGCTGCAATAGGGTGGTCTGACCAAAATCCAATGGGTGTTTGCTGAAGGCTTGATGGTACTTACAGGCCACAGCTAGGACATCATTGATTTGCTCAGCTTTAGTAGTGATGTCACCTACATGGATCTCAGTCCACCATGGTTCCTTTGTGACTCTTCTTTTATCTCTTGAGCGATTTGATGGCAGGAAGCAGTTGTCTTGCTTATAATGTCTTCAAAGGTAACTTGGGAGAGTTGAGCAACTGGGTAGAACTTGTGTAGCTTTATTGGAGTATCACCAAAATTTAAGAGACGGACTGGTAGTCTACCATTGGAAACAGTCACTAGGCTTCTTGCAACTCTCATCATTGAGTGCTCCTTGGTTAGGATTGGTTCTATGAGGGCTTGGTAATCTTGACCTCTAATGCCTGGACGGGCTCGCACCATAACAGGGTCTCAGTGCCGGGTTGTAAGATCACTGGATGATGTCTCCGAGCGAGCTCCGCCAACTTCTCCTTTGTGGTTAGCAAATCTTTGTTGGGCACGGAGTGTTCGGATGGCTTGTTGAATAGCTTCCTGAGAGGAGCAGGAAGCTGCTTGCAAACTTGCACGTAGGGCTTTAAGCATTTCTCCATAACAATTTTTAAGAACATTCATGCCTAGAACAACTGATGGAGTATTCTGGTCATCCACATCTACTATGATCACACCCTGACGAGGTAACTCAGTCTCACCAACTTTTT
>JAODAL010082100.1:0-11692 GCA_025379985.1 Phyllomedusa bahiana
TTTCCTTTTGGAATAAATTGCGTCCAAAAATGGCCGGGAAAAAAATTTACTTGTAGGGTTCTTTAAAAAAACACTGTGTTTTTTACAAAATGTAAAAGCAAAAAAACAGGCTTAATTAACCTTCGGACATGAATTAGGCTACAGGAAAAATTTTTTATATTTTGGCTTTAAAAAAGGGGTTTATTTTTGTCAGCAACCAGCAAAACAACGCTTAATTAACCCCTGGATGTAAATTCGAAAAAATTGGCCGAACAAAAGTAGCTTTGTAGCGTGTTAAATTGGTGTTTTCTACCCCACACAAACAAGAGAATAAGTTTTAAATTAACCTTTGCTTGTAAATTTGGTACAGGAAAAATTTATATATTTTGGGGTTGAAAAAAGAGGTTTCTTGGGGTCACCAACCAGCAAAACAAGTAATTAAACCCCTGGATGAAAATTGCGCCAAAAAATTTGAGCCCACAAACTGTAGCTTTGTGCGTTTTTACAATTGCTTGTTTTTCTACGCCAAAAACAAGGGTTTACAGTTGTAATTAACCTTTGCTTTGTAAATTTTGGACGGGAAAAAATTTAATATTTTGGCGTTGAAAAAGACGGTTTTTTTTTTGTCAGACACCAGAAAAAACAACGTTAATTAACCCCTGGATGTAAATTGCGCCAAAGAATTGACCCGACGAATAGTAGCTTTGAGCGTGTACAATTGCGTGTTTTCTACGCCACACAACAAGAGATAAGTTGTAATTAACCCTTTGCTTGTGAATTTAGGCTAAGGAAAAATTTTTATTTTGGCGTTGAAAAGCGGTTTATTTTTGTAGCCCCCCAGCAAAACAACGTTAATTTAAAACCCTGGATGAAAATTGCGCCAAAAAATTGGCCGACAAACTGTAGTTTGTAGCGTGTTCAATTGGTGTTTTTACGCCCACAAAAAAAGGGAGATACAGTTGTAATTAACTTTGCTTGTGAATTAAGCTACGGGAAAAAAATTTTATATTTTGGGTAAAAAAAGACGGTTTATTTTTGTCAGCAACCACAAAAAAACGAAAAAATAACCCCCCGGGGATGAAAGGGGCGCCAAAGAATTGAGCCGCACAAATTAGTTAGTAGGTGTTACAATTGCGTGTTTTCTAGCCCAAACAACAAGATAAGTTGTAATTAAACCTTTGCTTGTGAATTAGGCTCGGGAAAAATTTTTATATATTTTGGCTTGAAAAAGACGGTTTCTTGGGGTCAGCACACCAGCAAAACCCCTTAAATTAACCCTGGATGTAAATCGCCCCAAAAAATTTGAGCCCAAAAAAATAGTAGGTTAGGTGTTACAATTGCGGTTTTTCTACGCCACACAAAAGGGAAAAGTTTAATTACCTTTGTTGTGAATGGCTACGGAAAATTTTTAATTTTGGGGTTTGAAAAAATCGGTTTTTTGGGGGGTCGCACACACAAAACAATGATTAATTAACCCCTGGATGAAAATTGGCAATAAAATTTGAGCACCCAAAAATGAAGTGGTATTTGCATTGTAAAAACGCTGTTTTTTAAATGAATTTCAAAAGGAAACTGGCTTAGATCCCCCTTGGATATTGAATGTATATGCAGCTGCAGTGGGCACACACTGGATTTCAGATCCAATACCCCAAAAAATTAGAAATAGAACATTAAGAGAACAGTCTCTGAGACAAGCTGAGACACCCCACAGAAATCGATATATAAAAATCAATTCTTCAGTAAGAGCTATCAGCCGCGGCAGCACCTTCCCTGATGAGCACATTGATAGGAGTGAGATCCCCCGGCGTCTCGCCCGGACTGATAGAGAGCGGTGACGTCACAGAATCCCGCCGGTCTCTGATTGGCTTCACCACTGCACATGTCATGCAGGCTATGCCCTTCTTCCTCCCAGAGTGCTTTGCCCCATGTAGCACCATGTGCTCGCAGCCATTTTATCAATCAAAAGCACACTTCGTTCACCCAAAGTACCCCAAAGTTCGACTTCGTTCCGAACCGAAGTTTTCCTGAAATTCTAAACGAATTCCACTTAGTTAGAATCGTTCCGCCCATCTCTAATAATAACATATCATATCCCAGTCTAAAAATCTAGAGTTTTTGTTTCTGCTTCTTCGGATTAATGACCGTCCACAGTCTTTTGCTGGCGGGTGTTGCAAGTCGTTAATCTGCAACAACGTCAAGAGACATCGTTGCAGATAGATGGGTTTTGTGGCTCCCAGCACCGCAGCTGCACGACAAAAAGAGCTGAAGTTAACAGTTCTTTTCCTAGAGCAATCTCTATGAGTGCAAGGAAGCGGAGGAAACCTCTGATCCTCTGCACTTAACCCTTTGTCGCGGTTCGTTACTGCGGCATAATCAAAGTACATTCCCCTGTTCAAAAAAGGAAATGATATTAAATGCAAGAGGAATATTAAACAAAATCTCAACAAAAGGAAAAATATCCCCATTAAAACGTGACCTTTATTGGTATACAATAAAAAATCCAAGACAAATGGATTAAAAATCTTGAACATTTTTTATTTAAAAAAACAGGGTCCGATTAATAATCCCAGGCAGTGACTGTAAGAAAGGGCTAAAGGGAATAAGGAGACAAGAACCCCTTAAAAAAGTCCCTTTCAGAAAACCCTACTCTGCCCCTTAAAAGGAAACCCAAAAATTTTTGGGGAAAGCCCAACGAGAGTTGAGAAAAAGGGGTTTTTGGGGACAATGAGGACACCCGCAGACAACGGATACCTCTTTGCGGAGCATATGAGGGTTTGTCACCCGGGGGAATGAAGAGTGTATTAGATTTCGGGGGTATTCCCCCGGGTGATTTCTCCCCGAGGGGTGGAGATGGGAAAAACCCATTTTACAGAAGGATCCAAAGGGATTTTTTGAGATTAACTGTGTGCCCCCTTTTGGCCTTTAATGAGGCTTTAAATCAAACTTGTTTTTTTGGAAACCTTTTTTTCACGGACCCCAAAGGATTCCCTTTTTTGGGTATTATTTTGGGGAAAAGTGTCTAGGTTTAAAAAACCCCCCCTTTTTTGAACATGGTTTTTATAATGGGGTTTATTCATATACGGATCTGTTTTTAGCAAGATTAATGTTCCTTTTTTCGGGAAAAACCTTTGGGAGTATATGGGGTTTTCCCCCCCTTTGCTAAAAAGGGAGTTATGATTGATTAATTTGGATGAGAAAATTTTTTTGTGAATTTCATTTTTTTGTTTGATACCTTAGCCCTTGTTTTTTTAGGGGATAATATACATGTGTTAAACTGGGTTTTTAAAAAAATTTTCTGATATGCCTTAAAATTATAAAGGTTTTTTGGCATAATCAACATATAAGGGGGCAAGTATTTTTTTGATTGGCTATTATTGGGTTTTAAACACCTTGGTTTTTGGAAAGGGAAATTTTTGGTAAACTGTAGCGGTGCAAATTACTTATCCCTTTAAAATCGGGCTTTTAAATTTTAATTTTGGGTTAGTCTGTAATTTTTAGGTGACGCAGAAATGCGCAGGTGTTGTCTCGAAACGGGTTTGATTGTTTTAGAAATTTTTTGGGGTGCCACCCCCTGACAGAGTCCCCAAATCGGGCCCCGGGGGTTTCAAACGCAAACGCTTTAACCCCCTGAAGGGGAATGGGGTTTCCCCTTTTAACTAAGGGGGCGTTCGGGGTACCCAAAGAGCCCGCGGCATTTTGCAGAGTCTGTTCTCAGGGGTATTGGGGTCATTGGATGTGAATGGAAATTTGCGCAAGCGGGAAATGTTAATTTTAAGAACGCCGGCAAAGATGTAGGATCAAGGATTGGAGGGGAATGCTCCTTTCTGGGGGTGGGATTTTGCCCTATTTAAATGGATTTTTTGGGTTTTAAATTCGGGTTTGGGGGCATTAGAGGGGGGAATTGATTCAACTCCCCAAATCCCAACCTGTTTTTAAACCCCAAAAGGGGGGCCCCTAGCTTTTTGGTTTCTTCCCCATTTGGGGGTTTTTTGTTGGGCCCTTTAAAATTTTTGGGGCCCACTGAGGATTTTTTTTTTTGAATGAAACGGGGTCTGGACTTTATTTCAGGTTTTACTGGGAGACAAATTTTACTTTTTTCCCTTTTTTTCTTTTAAAATTTTGATAGGCTTTTTTTAGGGGAAACATTTTCAAGGGGGGGTTATCCTGCTAAGGGGGAAGTAGGGTTTATGATTGGGACTTTGTAGAGATTACTTGTCTCATTCCCCCTTTTTCCCCCAAAACTTTCTTATGCCCCTTTTGGGGATTATTTTAATTTGGGCCCCCCTTTTAAAAAATCCTGTTCCCAAAAATTTTGGTAAGGTTACGTTTTTTAAAGGGGATTTCATTCCCCTTTTCCTTTGGGGGATCGGACCACCCCGTGACCCATGGGGGCCCCGGAAACGGTTCTGTTTCAACAGGGCCTGGGGACCTGAGTACCCCAGGGGTGTTTTTTAAAAACAAGCCTGAATTAAAAAAGAAAGAGATGAAGGGTTTAGAAAAAAAAATATAAAGCAAAGAAAGTGTATAATGGGATAAAAAAAAAAAATTGAAAAATTAAAATTAAAATATATTTGTATTTTATTTGTTTTATTTTTTTTTACACAAAAAACTTTTTAAAAATTAATTTTACGGGTTTTTACATTTTTTGTGAATACCCCAAATTTAGTTTTTTTTTTGTGTGTAATGAAGGCACAATTAAAAATTTTATATAATTTTAATTTTAATTTGCTTATATGGAAATATGCCCAATTTCAAATTATCAAGTCTAAAAAAAAAATTTTAAACTAGTTATCCCCCCTAATTTCACACAACAAACCCTTCTTAAATTTTATCCCGTAGGGGGGTTTCAAAATCACCTCCCTTTGGGCCCGAAACCCAAAAAAAATGAAAGGGAAAAAAAAGGATAAAAACTTCAAATTTTAATTTATCATTTAAAAAAGGGAAAAAAACAGACACCTATTATTAAGGTGAATACCTTTAAGAACCCCTTTCAAAAAAACCCTTTTAAAGGGGCTAAAAAAGCCCTTTAACCCCAAAAAAATAAAGGAGAATCAACCCCGATAAGGGCGTTTCCCCGGCCAGGGACCCTAACCCACACAAAAGGGGGCCCTTTTTGGGCCCCTATTTTGGGCTTTATTTCCACATGCCATTTTTCGGGTCATCCAACATAATAATGATCACCCCAGGGGATTTTTGGAAGGCCAAAACCAAAAAAAGTGGACAAAATCCCCATTAATATATTTCACTCATTTTCGGCCCCACTTTATTGGTACAAACCCGTTTCCAAAATGCTCGTTAACCCCCTTTTAAATTTTTAAAAAGCCAATCACATGGCCGGGGGAACTTTAGTGCATTTAGGCATGTGACATGGTCAAGACAATCTCCTTCAGTTCAAACCCGGGTTCGATTGGGGGAAAAAAGGGATTTGAGGCCCTTTTAAGTTTTGGCATGGTTTTGGAGCCAGAAGGGGTGGTCTGAGTATTTCAGAAATGCTTTATCTCCTGGGAAATTTTCCGCACAAAACCCTCTCTAGGGTTTTTCAGAGAATTGGGTCCGAAAAAGAAAAAAAAATCCCGTGGAACGGCAGTCCTTTTTGGCAGGAAATGCTTGTTTTGGGGCCCAAAAGGGCAAAAGGGGAAATGGGCAACGGGGTTGAGCTGAAGGAAAAGGCCAAAAAAGTCCCAAATAGCCACCCTTTTCAAACCAAGTAGGCAGAAGAGCATTCTGAACCGGCCCCAAAGTACGGCGAAACTTTGAGGCAGATGGGGTACAGCAGCAGAAGACCCCCCCGGGGGGCCCTTCCTTTCAGCTTAAAAACAAAGGGAAAATGAGGCTCCCAATTTGCCCCCAACTCATCGAAAATTGGGGGCAGTAGAAGATTGGAAAAAAGTTTGGGCCCGGTCTGTGAGTCCCCCGATTTCGGGTGCGACAATTCCCGGGTGGTAAGGGTTTAAAAATTTTTGGCGTCCAAAAACATGGAAAAAAATGGGTCCAAACCCGCCTTGTATCAACCGGTTTTGGGTGGTGGTGGGGTTTTTTTTTTCAAGGTGGCGGGGAATTTTCTTTGGGATCTTTTTGGGGCCCCTTGGGACCAATTGAAAACAAACGTTGCAAAAAACCTTGTGGAATCTTTTTCCCCGAAAAAAATTTAGGGAGTTTGGGGGAAAAAGGGGGGCCCAACCGTTTTCTGCATTTGGGGTTTCCCAAAAAAAAGTGGCCCGGGGTTTAATTTTTATATAGAATTTTATTTTAGAGCTAAAAAACAAATACCCAATATCTGTAAAACAAAGAAAAGGAGGGGTTTCTTTCGGAACAGCAGGACTGACTATTGGGGACCCTTTAAAATTTTTTCAGTCACCCCTATAAGCCCACACCCACCCCAGCAATTGGATCTTTTAGGGAAAAGAAAGGGAAAAGAAAAAAAACCGGGGTATTTAGACTAAGCAAAAAATTAGAAAACATTAGATCCTTTTCACATATCACCCTCACCAATTTAAAAATGCTTAACCCGGTCAAAGTAGGAAGATACCCTCTTCACCCCTTTAAAAGGGGGGAAACAGGGGGTGGGTGAAACAAAAAGAGTTTTCCCAGTGGAGCAGGCCACCCAGCGTTTGGGTTTTAAGGGCGCTCAAAGGAAAAAAAGGGGCCCCCGCCCCTGACCCCATAAAAACGTGGGCTCATAAATAACAAACCCATGGACGGGCCCCAAACAGCAAACACAAACGCTCCCAAAGGAAAAGGGGGCCGAAAGCAATTTCCTAAAAGACCGCGATTTGGGATTTGAAAAAATTTTGCCGTTCTTCTGAAAAAGCACACAAAAAAAGGAACCCCCATGTGTTATAGATTTAAGGGGGGAAAACCTTCCCCCCGCATCCCGCTTTTTACTAAACACATTTAAGGGGGAGCAAAAAGAACCTTGCAAAGGGTTCCAATATCAATAAAATGATAGATTCTTTTACTTATATCATGAACAAAAAACTCCCCCACAAAAGACATATTCAAAAATTAGATATTTAAATTTCTAAATTTTTTTGGTTTTTTAAAAACCACAAGGGGTTTTGGTCTGTTTTATTTTAAGGGCCAAAGCACTCTTCTCTGTAGGACTGCTTTTTCAAGATCTCCACGTCTTTTGGTGGGGAAAGATACAATTTAATCCCCCCATTCAGGGGACTTAGGATTACCAACATGCTGCGATTTTAAATGTCTGGAATTGGGTCCTCCGATTACGAACCCCTTCCCCAATTTTTAAAAAAATTTTTTAAAAATTTTTCTTGTTGTCTTTCCAACATACATTTTACCACATATACAGGTAACCAGATATACCACATGTGTTTTGCAATTGATAAAGTGCCGAATCTGAAAGACTCTATCTTCAGCGCAAACCCTTAAAAGGGAAAATTTTTTTTCCAAAATATATACCCGAAAGAACCAAACGCCACACTTAAAAGAACCCTTAGGCTTCTTCAGCCATGATTCCTTTTTTGGTCTCATAAAGTGGCTATTCACCAGAATGGGCACCCAAGAAATTTTTAAACCCCCCTTTTGATGGGGGATAAGTTTAAAAAACAAATAAGGTTGTATCCATCCTCAAAAATATGCCATGGCGCCTGAAGATTTTAAAATTCTCGGGGGGGCCAAACCCAAAAGTCCCTATCAATCATATGATATTTTCATTCTCTGTTTTCTCACTGATTTTGGATGTCAGAAGTTCATTACGATTCTTTGACAGGGCATGATGAAAGGCCTTTCTGAGGATATAGTCTGGATATCCTTTAGCCAGGAAACGTTCCCGCAATATATTGGCCTCTTTTTTGTATTCTTCAATGGAGGAACAATTGCGTCTAACCCGTAGATATTGTCCACGGGGGATGCCTCGCTTAAGGGATGTGGGATGATGACTCTCCCACCGCACGAGAGAATTAGTGGCCGTTGGTTTCCTGAAAATGGTAGTGGACAGCTCACCTAAATGGTTCTTGATGACCTTAGTATCCAAGAAAGGTAGAGTCTGTGGCTCATACTCAAAGGTAAATTTCAAATTTAATGCATTGACATTCAAATGCTATAGCATTACTTGAAATTGGTCCTGTGTGCCATTCCAAAAAATCAAAATGTCATCTATATATCTAGCCCATAGGGCTATTTTGTCTGAGAATGGAGGGGATCGTCACCAAAGACAGTGGTGGCCTCCCACCAGCCGAGGTACAGATTCGCATAGACCGGGGCACAAGAACTGCCCATGGCTGTACCCCGTAGACCACCCCATCAAAAAAAAAAAATTATTTGTCAGGACAAACTCCAGGAGGTTCAAAATGAACTCATTATGTTCCCTGAACTGTTGTCCCCTTGATGAAAGAAAAAACCTCACTGCCTCTAGCCCCAAGTGATGTGGTATAGAGGTGTAGAGGGATTCAACATCTATGCTCACTAGGGCGGTATCTGAATCTACTGAAAGGTCCTCCAGGCATCTAAGTAGATCTGTTGTGTCTTTGATATATGAAGGCAATGCTTGCACAAAAGGAGCCAGGACATGGTCTAAATATACACCACTGTTCTGACTAAGTGAATCATTGCCTGACACGATAGGACGGCCTTTAAGGGGTGTGATCCGTTTATGAATTTTTGGGAGGGCATAAAAAGTTGCCACTCTCGGAAAGCGTGGATACAGAAAGTCCATTTCAGTTTGATCAATTAATTCATGCTCCTTAGCTTTAAGTAAGAGCATTCGTAATTCAGATTGGAAAACAGCTGTAGGGTCAACAGACAAGGCTCTATAACAGGACTTATCTGACAGAAGAGATTGACACATTTCACAGTATTTTAAACGATACATAATCACAATATTGCCGTCCTTATCTGAGGGCTTTATGCATATGGACTCATTTTTAGCCAGACTTTCAAGCGCCTTCCTCTCTGATACAGACATATTAGTCCAACTTGACTTTTGAAGATTAGCCAGATCATTCAACACCAGTTCAAGAAATACGTCTATACAGGAGACATCATTGACTGGTGGGATCTTAGTACTTTTAATTTTTAACTGAGTGAAGGGGCCTTTCCCCAATTCGTTTTGGGGGACCTCAGCCAGATCATAAAGGAGTCTCACGTCCTCTAACATTTCTAGTGGTATCCCCAAAAGGGCACTCTCTCGTTTGCTTTTCATTGCAAAGAATTTACGCCAGTTTAACTTTCTAGCGAAGAGATGAAGGTCTTTTGTCCAGGAAAAAAGATTAAATCTCACTGTAGGGACAAAGGAAAGACCTTTTTGTAAAACTTGCAACTCTTCTGGCGTTAATGTAATATCTGTTAGATTAATGATTTGAGACTCAATCATCTGAGGAGATATCTACACTCTGTACTGGGGAGTGCTCATGTGTTCCCTTAATTGATAAGGGTTGCTGGTATCTAAAAAACGCTGACCACCCCCTCTATTTCTCGTGTGTCCTCTCCTCGCTCTATTCCCCCTTGGGCACCCTATAGATCTAGTAGATCATTGGTTACCTTCTTTTTCAGAGTCTGATATGTCCGTCTCAGTAGAGGAAATATCTGTAGATTGATCTTTTAAGGAATTTTTATTCCCAAAGATTTGATAAGCCTTGTTTTCTTTAAAGTCTGTCAGATCGTGCAAAAATTGATGATGCTTGCGATCTTTTATATGGTACTGGAAACGTTCAATTAGAGTCTGCAAAGATTTTTCTTTACTCAAAAAATCTGGTTCATTTGAAAATTTCTGAATACGTTCAATATGCTCATTAAGCTTAATATTTAGATTATCTAAAGCTGCCTTTTACTCTTGAAGGAGAAGTGACATTAATTTCAAAGAGCAAGCAGTAATTTCTTATTCCCATATAACAGGGAAGGAAGCCGATTTATTCCTGCTAGATGGTGTAAGAGAGATTCTGAGATCTCTAGGAACAATATTGTTCTTGATGTATTGTTGTAAACTCTCAACTTCTCACCATGAGATTCTAAAAAATTAAAAAGCATAAAAAAGTTTAGAAAAAAATAAATACAACAAATAAAATAAAATAAAAATATTGTTGAAACCAGAAGTTTACATACACTATATATAAAGACACGTTTTTCTAACTATCTGACATGATCCTGACATTGACCTCGCCTTATATTTGCCAAATGCCAGAATAATGAGAGAGAGGATTTTTAAGGCATTTTATTACTTTCTTCAAAGTCAAAAGTTTACATACATGTCATTAGTATTTGGTAGCATTGCCCTTAAACTGTATGACTTGGGTTAAATGTTTTGGATATCCTTCCACAAGCTGCTCACAATAATTGGTGGGAATTTTGGTACATTTCTCCTGACAGAACTGGTGTAACAGAGCCATGTTCGTAGGTCGCCTTGCTCATACCTGCCTTTCCAGCTTTGCCCATAAATTTTCAATGGGATTGAGATAAGGGATTTGTGATGGCCACTGCAAAACATTGACTTGGTTATCCATAAGCCCCTTTGTAACCAGTTTGGCAGTATGCTTTGTGTCGTTGTCCATTTGGAAGTCCCATTTCGGCCCAAGCTTTAACTTCCTGGCTGATGTCTTGAGATGTTGCTTCAGTATTTCCACAATCTTCTTTCCTTGTGATGCTATCTATTTTGTGAAGTGCACCAGTCCCTCCTGCAGAAAAACAACCCCACAACATGATGCTGCCACACCCGTGTTTTGCAGTTGGCATGGTGTTTTTAGGCTTCCAAGCTTCTCCCTTTTTCCTCCAAACATAACGATGGTCATTATGGCCAAACTAGTTAAATTCTAGTTTCGTCAGACAACAGGACACGTCTCCAAAAATGTAGGGCTTTGATCCTGTGTGTATTTGTAAACATTAATCTGGCTTTAGTATGTTTCTTTTGGAGAAATGGCTTCTTCCTGGCAGAGTGGCCTTTCAGCCCATGTTAATATAGTATTCGTTTCACTGTGGATAATGGCACAATCTTACCAGGTTCCGCCAGCATCTTCACAAGGTCTTTTGCTGCTGTTCTTGGGTTGATATGCACATGTCGAACCAAAGCACGTTCATCTCAGAACCAGTCTCCTTCCTGAGCGGTAGGATGGCTGGACATTCCCATCTTGTTTGTACTTGCGTATAATTGTTTGTACAGATGAACGAGGCACCTTCAAGTATCTGGAAATTGTACCCAAGGATGAGCCAGACTAGTGCAAGTACACAATTCTCTTCCTGATATCTTTGCTGATTTCGTTAGACTTTCCCGTGATGTTACACATAGAAGAAGTGAGTTTCAGACTCTTTCAAAGACACGACATCATCATATGGGCTGTTCCAAATTGTTTTTACTAGGCATAGTAATCCTAGTGTATGCAAACTTTTGACTTTACAGAAAGTAGTACAAATACCTTAAAATATTCTGTCTCTCTCATTATTCTGGCATTTTGGCAAATATAAATAATTTTGGGAATCCTAAATGACCTAAAATGGGGAAGGTTTATTCTGATTTTGTCAGATTGTGTATATATATAGTTGAAACCAGGAAACTGCATGCATGTTTTTCTCACTATGTTTATTTTCTTTTATTTGCAGTATTTATTTTTTTCACACTAAATAACTTGTTAGATTAATTCTTCAGGCTATTACGGTCATGAGGATATCTTATAAATGTAGGTTTGTGGTTTTCTTGTGTAATGTAGGTACAAATATATTTATATTGTAATGTATTAGCTTATATGAGTATGCTAATACATTAAAA
>JAODAL010082101.1:0-11692 GCA_025379985.1 Phyllomedusa bahiana
ACTTTGTGACATACAAATTTGTTTCCTTTACAATATGTTCCACCGCTTGGTCAGTAATAAAAATGTAAAAAGTGGTAAAATGCAGGGGTAAAAAATTACTGACATTGACATTTATTCTAGGGGTAGCAATAAAATCATTTTGACTAGGGGAAATGAGGTTGTAGGTATCCACATTAAATTGAGGGGTTGTGCAGTTACAGGGGCTGCACTTGATGTCGTGGTAACTGCACCGTCTTCCATACCGCTGGTACTTATTTCAGAAGAATCATTTGAAGCAACACTTTCACTCTCACTTTCAAGTAAAAAATCAACATCAGATGTTGGGTCAGTATTAGAATCTGAGCGCAGCAGCTCATAGGCTTCCTCAGCAGTGTATTTCCTGGAAGCCATAATGATTCTGTAATCTAAACCGCCCCAGAAAAATAAAATGGTAACAAGCGGCTTATATTTGTTCCCAACCAAACAGCGACCTCCAATCGCTATTACAACAGCACAATAGGCTGAACTGGATGGACGTCTGTCTTTTTTTGCAACCTCCCAAACCATGTAACTACATAATTTTTTTTTTTTTTTATAATAATAATCTTTATTTATATAACGGCAACATATTCCGCAGCACTTTACAATTTAGAGGGTATACATACAGACATTACACATTAAAAGAACTTACAAATGAGACACAAGGTGTGAGGACTCTGCTCGCGAGAGCTTACAATCTATTATGGTGTATGGGTGAGACAAAGGGATAAGAAGTGCTCAGTTTACAATGGTCCAGCTATGTTACATATATAGGAGGTGGTTTACATAAAAGTTGGGTGACCCTGCCACCCTGACAGTACATCTATATACAGATAAGTGCCTGTGAGTGCCCTAGTGTTGGGAGTGACAGATAGGTGTGATAGCAGTAGCAACTAGGGATCTTGATATGCCAGCCTGAGAAGATGTGTTCTTAGGGCCCTCTTAAAACTGTGAGGGTTGTGAGTGTGCCTGATCGCCTGCGGTAGCATGTTCCAGAGAACTGGTGCAGCACGTGTGAAATCTTTGAGACGAGCATGGGAGGTTCGGATTATTGAGGAATGTAATCTGATATCAGCAGAGCGGAGAGCACGGGTAGGGTCGAAGACAGATGAGAGAGGAAATGTAGGGGGGTGCAGCACTGTGGAGAGCTTTATGGGGAGAGTGAGATTTTATTTTGTATTCTTAAATAATAGGCACAGTGCAGTAAAACCCACGGGGAAAGGGGCATCATTCTAGCGGCGGGGAAAAAAGACAAGCCGGCTGCTGCTTCAGGAAGTTTGGAGAGGGGATTTTACAGAGGGGGAAACCCAAACAAGTAGGGAGTTACAGAGTCAAGAGGGAAATAATGAGGCAAAAAATGACGGTTTGAGCTGTTTTAAGGAAAAAAGTCTTTTTTGGGGAAGTTTTGAGGTGCAGATGCAGGGGGGGGGAAAGGGGATTGGATTACTCGGCCAAACCCCCGGGGACTTAAGGGGTGAAAGTACCTTTTCTGGTCCACCAACCTCTTCTTCTGGGGGGCCCCACCTGGGACTCGGTCCGGGACTGGCCCCCCTGGCATCGGGCGGGAAGTTTTGGGCCTTCCCCCCTGGGACACCCCCCGGAGCGCCCAAGGGTGGCTGGGTTTTATTTTCGGGCCTCAGGTGGGTCTTGCGGTGGTATACTTCCCCCACGGGGGCAATCGCTGGCCCAGGTCTTGGGTTACTTGGGAAAACCCAACGATGCACTCTCGTGGAAGTCCACTCGCAGCAATACATGACGTTTTGGGTTACGATGGCGGTTGGGACCAGCCCCCTGAGTTTGCGCCACTTGCACACGGGTGTATAGATCAAAAAACTTGGAGCCTTTGTGGGCTTATTCTCCCAAACCGCCAATCATGGACTTTTCGAGCCCGCCCCATGGGTACTCCCAGCCTGGCCAAAATCTCGGCCTTAAGGGGGTCATAGTCCTTGGCTTGCTCTGTAGTCAGATCAAAGGGGGCCTTCTGCGGTTTTCCCCAATAAAATAACCCCAAAAAATTCCCGCCCATACGGCGCGGGGAGTTTCTCTTTTCCGCCAGTTTTTCAAACAACACCTCCAGGTTCCTCCACTCTCATAGGGCGGGCCGTCTTAACAGCCTATGGGCCCCGGGGGGTTTTTTGTAGCCCCCTATCCTCTCCCCCCCCCCCGCCCCCCCCCCCCCCTTTCCCCTCCAAAAAAAAAAAAAAAACCTACCAAAGAAACAAAATATAAACTTACAGCTCGGGTCCCTTACATACAGAGACCAAGAAAAATCGAAATTAAACAATATAACCCTGACCTCGGACTCACTGGAGACGCCCTTTTTGATCGGGTTTTTTCTGAATCGTTTTTTTTCCCTTTTCCTCTCCTTCTGCCCGACCGACATGACCCCTTTTGTCCCGCCGCAGCTCGCCCCTGCAAAATGTAACAAAAAAAACATCTTAAAATCCTATTTTAAACAGCACTTCGCCCCCTATTCCCTACCCTCAGTTAGGGGCGCCCCACATTAGTAAGTAGGTATAATGTTCCCCACCTTTAAGTAGGTAGGTTTCAGGCCACTGTGGTAGACTGCTGCCCCTGTAGTAGGTTTATGCCCCCCTTTAGATGGGGCCCCCTGTAAATCTAACCCATAGATTGTGGGCCCCCTGTATTACCCCCATATAGTGGGCTAGTAATTAGGGCCGTAAGCCAGGCAAGGGCCAGAAATTTTGCCAGGTAAGGCCATTTTAGGGCCATATATACAGGCAGGGCATATAACCAGCAGGGCCAGAATTGGGGGCAGGCAGGTTAGTATATTGGGTAGGCCAGGGCAGTATATAGCCAGGCGGCCCAGTATATTGGTAGCCGGCGGGCATTTATAGCCAGGCGGGGCAGAAATAGCCAGGCAGGGCCAGCATTAGCCGGCAGGGCGTATTTTAAAAAAAAAAAAAAAAAAATCTTATCACCTGATTTCCTCCTCTTCTCCAGTCCTCCGGGGCCCCGGTGGCCGTAAAAGCAAAGTGGGGGGGCCCGCGGAGAGGCACACGATGACGTCTCACATCGCGCGCCGCCCCGCGGCCCCCTGGGAGCTGAACAGACGGATCGTAGACCCCACTTTTCCCACCCTCAGCTGCTGCCTGACCAGGGGTCCCAGGCGGCAGCCGTGATGGCTGCAGGGTGAGTCTGGACCCGGGGCCATGCAGTCGTGTGATAAAGGGGGGGCCCCGCGCCACAACCGCGCCGGGGCTGGGGGGCCCCGCCAGGGGAAACCCCCACCTCCCCGGGCGACGTCCACCCCAGATTGGGGGCCCCCTTTCCCGGCCCAACGGGCAGAGCCTGTCTGTCACTCCACTGGGAGGGTGGGGCGGCGCCAGGGGAGGGGCCCCCCTAGATCAGGGGGCCCCCGGCAAGGCCACCTGGCCCATGGAAGGACGGCCCTGCGCAGGGGTCATTTTTGAAGGCGCGCTGTATCCTTTTTTACTGTGCAGGCCCCTTTGAAATGTCTTCGTATTTGGGCAGAAACACTTCTCTGAGCGCTGCAATCTTTCCGCGCAGAGGTTTGTTTTTGTTGGTTTTTGGCTTTGGCCCTGCAAAATTCTCCATTGCGTGGACGGGTTTTTGGCAGGAATTAGAGCCTTCCCCCGGACATACAGTTACAAAAATAAAAATCCAAAAATTTGCTGCCATTACCCTTAAAAAACCATGCCCATAGCGACCCCCACCTAGGGGTTTAGCGGTCCAGAGGCACCCAAAAGGGGGGTAGATTGCAACAAAAAAAGGGTTTTTTTTTTCAC
Organism: Phyllomedusa bahiana; assembly: GCA_025379985.1. Taxonomy (NCBI): domain Eukaryota; kingdom Metazoa; phylum Chordata; class Amphibia; order Anura; family Hylidae; genus Phyllomedusa; species Phyllomedusa bahiana. The sequence continues at coordinate 3,789 of JAODAL010082101.1, forward strand.
CGGGAAAAACAAAACACAAAAATAACGAAAGTCTTGTTTGCACCCGGGCTTCCTCACCCCTTTAACATGCTAAACAAAGGTTAAAGTCCAGCTAAAAAAGGGAACAAACAGTACTCCCCCATGTTGTAAAGTCTCTGCGTAGCAGCCCCCTCTGGTCGGGTTTGGGGGGCTACAGGCCCCTTTCCCTGCTCAGCACCCCTGGAAAAAAGGCTTCCAAAACATAATAAAAAATCGGTTAAAACTCTCCCACCTGGTTTTTCCCGCACAGGTTTTAAAGGTAAGGGATAGCGGTAAAGCCTGGAGGGAGGGGTAACGGCCTCTCACCCATTACAGCCGTTAAAAAAAATACAGCCCAATAAAGCTGAACGGCAGCATATAAAAACACAAACCAAAGTTATTATCTAGCTGCTGCCTTTCCCCCCCCCCGGTCCGGTTCCCTTGGTGACCCCACAGTGCAGTTCTCTTGCTGCCACCTGTTGTTTGGAAAGGCCCGGGATGACCCCGGGATCGCCTCCTTACATCCCTGGAAAACTTCCTTACATTTGCAGCATCCTTCTGGGGACATACTCCGTCCACAATTTTCCCTGCTGGTTGTTTAAACCTTTTCAGTGACCGGCTTCACAGCAATCACATGATCGGGACCCCAATAGATTTGGGCCTATCGATGTTTAAAGCCCCGGGGAGCGTGATGTACACCGGGTTCTCAGAGCAAAAACCATCTCAGCCCTTTTTTTAAACCCATTTTTTCTGCAGCGACATCTTAACTCATGCAGAAAGATATTTGCACACCTACCGCTTTGGGGGTTTTGGGTCTTTAAGGAGTTAAACTACCAAAAGCCAACCAAGAGTCCACCCCTGAAATCCAGACGCTGAGATGCCCCCCAAATGAGGCCTCCTTTTTGTTTCCTCAGGTGTCCTGGCATCAGTCCCCGGCCGAAAACACCTACAGGGCCCTTTTAAGATCATAAATAAGAAAGGGGGACATAAATCCCCTCCTGAGAGAGGGCGGATACCCTGGCGCCCAGAAATGCCCTTTTCCCTGCCATCTTTATGGCACATCATTTAGGAGCGGGGCATTTTTTTCCCGGGGGTACCTGCCCGGGTGGCACCCTAGGGGCCTTTACTTTAAGATGTGCGGCTACCTGAACATCAACAATGTAAGGTAAGAGAAAAGGGAAATCCAATTAACATAAAATTCAGGGAATTGCTACAGAAAATGACACGAGACATTGTTCTGGGTTTCCCCCTTTCAGATTCTACCAGAGAGATTGTTGGCCTCCAGTTCCCCCATGGAAACAACATCGTCCACCGAGACTAAAGCCAGAAAACATCAGTTGGATGCAGATGGCCACTCCGTTTCACCGACCGGGGGGCCAAGGAGGTGTCCCGCCCCCAAATAAGATCCGGGGAGTAGGGCACCTTTCTTATAGGCCCCCTGAGGTCTTCTGAGGAAAAGTTAGGCACAGCCGTTGACTGGGAGTGGGATTGTGGTGTCCAGGATGTCAGCAGGACGCCCCCCTTTTTTACCCGGCCCCCCCCCCGCAATTGGCTTTTAAATCCACACCAAAAAAAAGCCCAAATTTTCCCCAAATTGGCTTACGCTGTGTCAAACATCTTATCAAAAAAGCTGGTGCGCAAAAGTCCTGAAAGCGCCGGGGGTTGTGAGCACAACATCAGAGAGCCCATTTTTCCCCCATCGGCGGGGGGAAATTGAGGAAAAAGGAGAGCAACCCCACCATTAAACCCCATTTAAGGCAGTTCTGGAAAAAACCAACATCGCAGGGGCCGGGGGGAACCACACCTCTTTTTCCCATCCGGTAAAAACTATTTTGGCACCAAGCGGGGCCCGGTAAGTCCCACCCAGGGGGGATAATCTCATGGATGTTCTTGTCTTTTCCCCTGCCCTTTGCCAATACTATGTCTCTCTTCCCCTTGGGGATGAGGATTTTTGGGCCTAGAAAGAATCCACGACCTTTCGGGTGAGTGGCCGCTATGCACTCGGGACACCTATCACATTCACACTTTCAGCGATTTTACTTAGCTGAAGGGTTATTAAATAGCCCATTCCCCTAAAAACAAAAGCCCATAGTTTTTTTTTTTTGAGACCCCTTTTCTTATATTTTACGGATAACCCCCGTGCTTCCTCCAAAACTTCTGGCCTGGCCCCCCGCCTCATGTCTTGCTGCTGTACGTCACCTCGGCTGCCCTGAACCACCTTCTCCGAACCATTATAACCCGCCCTTTGCCATTTTTTGGGCCCCCCAGCTTTAAAGCTTACCATCCCTTTCCAACCAGGCTGGCAAACGGACATCCCCCCAGCCCGAAGACCCCTGCGTCCCCAGGGGGCGCCTTTTTTATTTTTCCATCTGGTGAGTTCGGAAAAATAGCCGCTTTGTGTCCGGAACGGCTGAGTACGGGTTATTCCCGAACTCACCTCAGCACAGGCTGGGTAGGTACCACACCACACACACCCACATATAAATTAGGCACACCACAATAGTAACACCCAGACATCCGGCCTGATCCTGGGATTTATTGATGCCAATTTGGGGCAGGGAAAGGGAATTTTCCCCCCTTTGGGGGACAATGGGTCTTTCCTCACAGGGGGTTTTCCCCTTCCTTGGATCAACACGGGGCCATAAAAAGGTTTTAAAAAATTTATAGTTTCACAAGTTTTTTAAAAAAACTAGCTTAAAAGAAATAAAAAAAATAAAAAAAAGTTTTTAAAATTTTTTTAAATTAACAAAAAAATTAGATTCTTTAAAACCTAAACAAAATGTAATTAAAATCACACCCCCACAAGATAAGTCGGCTTCCACACACAACACATATAGGCAGAATCACAGTTTAGTAGTATAAAAAATAGAAAATAAAATAAAACATTTTCAGTCCAAACAAACAGCAACACAAAATTAGTACAAATTTTATAATAAAAATAGACAAAAAAAAAACTAACCTACTCACACAAAAGAACAAGAGAGATAAACCCCCCAAGGAAAATCAGATATCGGCCTTGATCCTGGGGGTTTTTTTGATCGCCAGATTTTTGGGGCAGGAAGGAATTTTTCCCCCCCCCTTGAGGGCAATTGGCTCTTTCCTCACAGGGGTTTTTTTCCCCCCTTCCTCTGGTTTTAAAACGGCCCATAAATAGGTTATAAAAAAAGATACATCATTTACACCCACATATACACAGCAATAAAATACTCAACTTAAAAATTCTTCAATAAAATTTAAATTCTAAAAATTCCCCCCCCCCTAGCTATAAAAAAATTTTCTTTTTTTTAAAACCCTTTATTCATTGTACTTCTCTTTTTTTCCATTTTTTTAGAAGTATTTATAAATGTTATTTTGGCCCCAAGGGATGGTGTGAACAGAGGTTTTGGCCCCTTACATAGCTTTTTTGAAATATTTTGGTATTCGTTAGGACACCATAAACATTTATCCCCCACGGATACCACAGGGGGGCCATGAAGGCCTGACTTTAAAGCAAATGTAACCTAATTGGACTTTCCCTTTTCATATTTACTGAAGTTAGGTTTGTGATTTGGCACAGAAGCTTGTAACCGGCTTTTGTCCTAAAGAAACTGTATAGGTTCGCTAAAAAGGGAAACCGTCCATCGGTCTTCATTTATCTGTAGAAATGTATGGCCAATACGCACTGTGAGTATATGAGGGAACCATAATGGGCTACCAAAAATATATACTGCGGCCACCAGCTCTTATATTAGATGGGTCCTTAATCGTGGGGGGAAATCGGGGCCCCAAGGGCGACTGTATGTATGGGCTGCGCCCGTGGTCTGGCGTTTTTCAGCCCCAAAAATCCGTTTCCCTGTTTTTTAGATTTATAAACAGGCCCATCCCAAAAAAAAAGGGGCTTATCGGCCCCGCAGCACTTTTTAAAAGCGTTTGGGTTTTGGGGGGGGTTCTGGGGGCATGTCGCACCCTAACCGTAGATTCTACTGCAAAACAGCGCATTACTGCTGGAACAGTAGACAAGTTCAAAGTGGTTTTTCTGAGCCCGATTTGTCTTTTTGGAGCTGAAAACGTAAATCTATGACCCCCGTAGAAAAGTTCATAAATTTTAGGCGCATTTTTACGCAAAAAATGCCCACAAGAAAATGTTGCTGGGCCAAAAAAATAAAGTCACCCTAAGGGTTTTTAATTTTCTATGGCGGCCCCCAAGGTGAAATGAAGCATTACCCCGATCTCACTGAAATGACTGGGTTGTCTAGTAAAGTATCAACTTTTGTAGCCCTGAAAAATGACAGTTTTCCCCGGAGCACCCCCTCAATTACCCCAGAATATCCCAAGGGGAAAATATGCAATGTCTATTTTTTGAACCGAAAATAAAATTGGTTTTAACATAAGGGGGAATTTTTTAAAAATTTTCAATTCAGGGGGGAGTTGCAGTCTAGGCTATTTACCAAATGGAGAATAGCCTAGACTGGATGCTATAAAAGACAAGGATGGTGGATTGTGTACAATGCTGCCCCCTGTAGTCAGGTCCCATCCATGGCGCCCTGTTGTCAAAATTCTCCACAAAGAGAAACCCAAAGAAGGGGAATCCCCGCAAGAGGGAATCCCACAGAGATCTCCAAAAAAACGTCTATGGTTTTATTTCCTTTAATATCGATTCTAGAAAAAACAGGATGACAACCAACATGTCCAAAGCAAAATCCCCCCCAGGAAAATTACGGTATATATCTTGTCATCACAAATGAAAAGAAGGCAATAGTGTATCACAGAAGAGAAAAAAAAAAAAAAAAAAAAAAAAAAAAAAAAAAAAAAAAAAAAAAAAAAACTAAGGCCCTAAAAAAAAATTTCAAAATCAAAAAAGTAAAAAAAACTACATTTTATTCAAACATATAAAAACCACAGCCATAATAAGAAAAAAACAGAAAAAATGTAAAGACCGCACTCTTTCGCATTTCAAACTAGTGTTCTTACTATTGCATAAAGGAATCCAAAATAATGGGTTTTAAAAAAACAAAAGGTGGGGTAATTAGATTTTCCCCATTCTTTTTCACACCTGGGTAGCACAGCAAATCATAAACATAATAGTATATAAAACCCTGCATATACTTATAATATGACTGTGGTTTTTATACTGATTTTAATAAAATGTAATTTTTTATCATTTTTAAATGAAAAAGCTTTTTCAGTGCCTCTCACTTTTCACTTTAGTGATCACTGTATCACAACCAACATGGCTGTCATAACAGCTCCCACAGTGGTTGTCATCCAGACTACTGAATAGTAAACCTGACTCCGCTGCCATTCACCTGCTGTACACTCACTCAGTCCACATAATCATCACCAAAAAATGTCATCCCCCAGAGCTGCAAGTGCCGGGTCCCCATTTTTCTGTCGATTCCAAGCTACGAGGAGCGTGTCAGCCGCCCCTAGACTCATACATGAGGTTAGAAAGTGGCAGGACAGCACCAAGAAATCTTTCCCAATGGCATTAGAGAAGAGTATTGGAGGGGCACCTCTGGGGTGGAGTACCTCCTACCATATTGTGATGTATCTATCACCATAAAGTGGGAAAACTCATTTACTTGGGTATCTTGCGATGTTGTGGGACTCTATCCCTGTATACCGCATGACCTGGCATTAAAAGCATTGTAAAAGGTTTTTAATTCTCGCATACAATTATTCTGTAGAGAAATGTCAATACACAGTGGAGGGTTACCAAATACCTTCTTGGACATAATTTTTTTTCCTTTGATGGGTGGTTTTATTTACAGAGAAGGGGAGCCCCGATGGGAGCCAGATTCTCCCCTTTTCCCTGGCCAATATTTACAGGGCCATTGGGAGGAGGATTACATCTTTTCTTCAGACAATCTTTTCTCCCCCAGATCAGGGGGGTTTGGCCTTTTATAGATGACCTGTCCTGGTCTGGGGGGGAGACCTTCATTACCCTGTCATTGTTCTTTCAATACATTAACACCAATCCGTATAATTTGAAATTTCACATACACATATGGAAAGGAGAAAAGAACTTTTGGATGTTACTCTCCAAGGATTTTCATGGAAATTTGGGGTACAAGTTCTTCCCTTAGAAAGATATGGCCAGGAATACCATCCTTCTGGCCAATTCATGCCACCCTAGACATGTGACAAAAAACATTTCCATACGGCGAATTTTTTGAGATTGCGCAGAAACTGTACGAGTAACGATGAGTTTGTTTCACAATTATTTGAAGCTAAACAGAAGTTGGGCTTTAGAGGCTATAAAGAATTAGATCTCCACGTTGCTGAACACAGAATTTATGAATACAAATAGGAAAGATTTAACTCATGGAGAAATCCTCTCATCAGAGTTAGGACTTCCCACACCCAATGGTGTCACTTTTTGTACTACATATAGTCCACAATTCAACAAAATTTTACAGCTATAGTCAGGAGACATTTACCTTTACTCCGGATATCGAAGAACTTCAAAACAATGTTGAGCACCAATGTTAGATTATATTTCTAGAAGGGCACCCACATTTTGGGGTCCATTCTCTCACTGAGTCTTTTTCTTCTGGTGTATCTGAGAGAGGCACCTGGTTGAGCAGTAAGGGTTTTTACAAATGTGGCCACAAAAGATGTACAAGCATGCGAACATTGCCATAATTCAAATCTTCTCATCACTTTCAACTGGGAAAGTTTACAATATCAATAGGTTTATTAACTGCAATAGTAAATTCGTTGTGGTATATTGTCAACTGTGATATGTGTAAAGTACAATCGTGGGTTGTACCACCTGTCCCCTGAAGGTTCGAAAAAGGCGTCACCTATCTGTTCCATAAATGTTAGTAACACCCTTGGCATCTCTATGGTGTCCAAACATTTTTCTGAAATCCATGGTGGAAAACAAGTGCTTTCTCTTTCCCGGGGATAGAGAAGGTGACGCATTCATTGCGGGCGGGATTTGACCCGTAAATTATTGAGTAGGGAATCCGCTGGATTTTCGAACTTAATACGGGGTTCCAGCTGGCTTAAATATTAAACAAGACATTATGTATTATTATTAGGTTTTCTCATGTTATTATAATGCCATAGGATGTTTCCCCCCTCCTTTTCCTCTTTTTTTTTTTTTTCTTTGTTTGTTGTGTTTTTTTTTTTTTTTTTTGTATAAATTTATATAAGTTTAATGATCAATGTTGTGGGAGGAGTCAAATCACGTGCTCTCTCTCGGGGGCCATTTTAGCATCGTATGCCATTTGTGTGTAGCTACGACTAAGAAAGGTTTCTTTCGAAACGCGTCAGCTGTTTTTCCCATAAGCCGTCATTAGTATACGCTCCTCCATGCATGGGTGTTTCATTGGCTTGTCTATACTTCAAGATTTTTTAAACTCATCAGCGGTGGATATTGTAGCAGTTTCCTGCATTCTTTCTGCAAGTCTGACTGCTGAGTGCTGTACGTCCGACCATAAAGTGGTGCACCTCTGAACACAGAATGGTAAACCTCCAACCATAGACTGATGCATCTCCGATCATAAAGTGCACCAGCTCCGACCATAGAATGGTAAACCTACAACCATAAATTGGGTACACCTCCATCTACAAAGTGGTTATACCTCTGACTATAATGTGGACACGCCTCTGACTCTAGAATGGACTCGCCTTTGATGATCGAGTGGACATGCCTATGACTATGGAAACACCTCTGACTATCGAGTGGACACACCACTGACTATCGAGTGGACACACCTCTGACTATCGAGTGGACACACCTCTGACTATCGAGTGGACACACCTCTGACTATCGAGTGCGTTCACCTCCTACTAAAGAGTGGATACACCCATACCTACCAAGCTTTAGAGATTGCAAAGAAAGACACTTCAAGCCACGCCTTGAATCAAAACCAACACAGATAAACCCCAAAAAAAACCCAACCACCCCCCACCCCCCA
>JAODAL010082102.1:0-11691 GCA_025379985.1 Phyllomedusa bahiana
TGTTTTGTTTAAAAAAAATCTTTATTTTTAAAGGGGCCATTTTCTTTAAATCGTGGGATATTTTGAAAATAACCTTATTGTTAAAAAAATTTCAAAGTTTTAAAAAATGTGTTTAGGGAAAAATTTTTGGAGACAAGAGTGGGGAATTTTTGGGTTTGGAAGGATGTTAGAAATTTTTGGTCGTTTGCAGAAAAGAAGGCAAATGCTTTTTGGTTGGTAGGGGAGGAGCCCGCGGATGGGGGGGTTGGTCAGGATTTTTTTTTTTCTTTCAGTAATAGGATTATGAAGGTCGATTTTAAAAAAAGGAAAAAAAGTGAGTAATCCAAATTTTGGTTTGGGGAAAATGGAGGGAAATTGGAATTTGGGTCACTAACCAAAAGGGAGCAGGGGAAAGGGAAAAGGCCCCGGTGAATGACTTCTTCTTGGGTTTAAAAGTTTTAAAAGGGGAAAGTAAAAGGGGGGGGAAAAATTTTGGAGGGAAGAGGGATTGGGTGCTTCTTTTTGATTTGAATTTTAATGGTGTTGTCAATTCTAATTTGGAAAAAAAAACATGGAAAGGGCTTTAGCACCAGAATTTGTTTTAGGATGAAGAAGAGAGTGAAATGTGTCCAAAGGGAAAACTTTTCAATTAAATGATATTAAAGTAGTAATGAGAAAAATAAAAAATTGGGAAAAAAAAGGCTTTTTTTAAAAATTTGGGAAAAGTGATTTTTTTTAAAGGTGGCCCCGGGAAAATTTCCCATTTTAGTAAGGGGTTTCACAAAAAACCTGCTTTTTCCCCTTCTTTTAGGGGGATGTGAGGTTCTACAGAATTACTGAAATTTCGCTTTGCTAGCTGCTTTTTCAAAAGCCAAAAGTGAATTTAGGGGTTTTGGAAAAAAAAAAATGAAAACTGGGTTTTCCTTATAAGAAATTTTCAACCCCCGCGCTTGAAAGCGCCCGATTTATTTACCCCCTTGGGAAAAAGGGCATTTATGCCCTTTTCCCAGTGCATGAAAAATTTTGGGATTCACCGCCAAATTTTTAAAATTTTTGTCGCCCCCTTTTGAGCATTACAAAAATGCTGCGGGGCTTTTTTTAATGGCCTAATTTTTTGAGTGCCCTTAAATTTTTACCCTTTGATGAAAAAGGATGCACCGTTTTTGGGGCTGAAAAGAACCAAATTAAACTGGCGCAAAACCGGTTTTTAAGTTTTTGCCCCCTTTAAAGGGTTTTTGGGCTTTAAAATTTAAAAATTTTAGAGTTTAAAATTTGTTTCTGAATGTTTTTTGCAATAAATTTTTAAACTCCAAAATAATAATTACCCTGCCAAAACAAAAAAAGTTTTTGGGGATAAAAAAAAAGTATCAAAACTTTACTTTTTCAAGGACATTTAAAGGGAAATTGGAAAGGTTTATTCAGGTGAAGGTTTGTTACAAAAATTTTTGTTTATTTCTATTGGGTTTTTTTTCTTTTTTTTCAGCCCCTTAAAGAAAATTTTTGCACATTTTTTTTTTTTTTTTTGAAAATTTAAATTTAAAAAATTTTTATCATAGAATTTTTAAATTTTCTTTGAAGTATAATTATTAAAAGAGGGACCCCTTTAAAATTTTTAAATGTTTTTGTTTTAGTAAATTGTTACTTTTGGGTATCTTGGATCGTCCCTCTCTGTTGCCACAAAGGGGTCTTTGACAAAAACATTTTACAAATGCCCCAGAAATTTAAGTTAGGTCAAAAAAGACACTCCAGCTTTTAAACTTTTAGAAAAAGGTGCTAAATTTGTATTCCATATGGAGTTGCACACAGTAGTGGAAACCCCTAATTAATATTTATTAAGCAAGCCTATCTAAGTAAGTAATCACGTATTTTCACACTGATCACAGTGTAATGAAGAAACTGGATCCAATAGTCGGTAAAACTCAGTGTCTCTGACTTCAATAACCAAATCACACTTTATTATACTAATTATTTTCTTATATTGTCTGGCAACAACAGGGCTCACCAGATGTAACTGCTACTTCTTTCTTACCCTACTGCTATACTACCTGTGTTCTCAGTCTTTTAAAATTTCTAGGCATCCTTGAACCTGGGGCAGTATAGCCTGGTAACCAGGATGTTCAGGCATGCGTATTGGACTACCTCAACTATGATTTTTCCAAGCCACGTTTTGTTGCAACTATGCAGTATCTTCCAGGGTACTGTACCTTGCTTATGAGCAGTTCACGGAGTAACCTACTACTTATAGAGGTTGTAGTTGTTGAAACATTGCTGTTATAGGGAAACTGAGAAAAAGCTTTTATGGGCACATATGATGGATCGTTTTTATAAGGGAAATAACATGGATGGGATTTTTATTGGTGCCAATCTTCGCCTCATATTTATTTGGGGCGCCCTTCATTGATCAAATGGTATGGGGCCATTAAGGAATTTATGAGGCACTACTTCTGATAACATTTTTATTTTTTTTTTTTTATGTTTTATGCAGAGTCACCATGGCCTATTGAGGTGAAACTTTCGATCGAAAGGTTTTATAACTTTTTTTTATTACATGTATCAGGGAACAAAGACGGTCGCTTTTCTTTTATTGAGTGTATTACAAATAATACTGTTGTGGACGTTACTATCTTAATTCTCTGCTTTTGGTTCACTGTAGCAGTGGGATCACTAGATTGTCTCAATTCTTATAGGAGCCCTTGACTATTCTGGCTCAGTGGTTAGACTGTTGTATTGTAGCAATGGGGGCCCTGGGTTTTTGCATACAGAGTTTGTATGTTCTCTCCATGTTTTTTTTGATATGGGTTTCCTTTTGATACATCAATTTTACTACTTCACTCCAAAAAAATTACAAATAGGTATACTAATGTGATAATATTGTTGATATCAGTATTGCATTTTATTAGGTAACATCATAATAATAAATCTTTATCACTCTCCTACGGAGACAAATATTATATTAACTGTGTCCTGAATTGTTACAGGCTTATATTGTGATACAAAAAAAATTTGCATTTGTGTTATTTATCCACCAACTCTAAATTAGAACTAAATTATATACTAGGATGGAAAAGGGCTATTGGGGTCTTTTATCAAGATAGATGTGCCAGAATTTCTGGCACTATATTGTGGCAAAAAAAGCTGGCGGCAATAGCTTCTGGGGTCTGCTGCGACTGAGCGAAGGTAGCAGTTCGCTACCGGGCCTAGCGCTGCTGAGTCGGGGCCAAATGAAGCCTTTATGGCCACATATGGATGATACCAGTTATTGTTAAATGGACAAACATGGTAGACTGGGGGCCCCATTTCACTTTTTTAACTTCAGATTCTATAGGGCCTCCACAAGTGAATGCTTGAAAAGTATCATCGTTAACTGGCTAAAAATAATGGGTAGTTACTCTGCCTTTACTCCTACAATTTATGATCGCATTTTTGGGGACATAGTTTCGAGCACACTGTCCTCGTCATCTTGTCCGAATAAAAGGATGATGCCGTGCTCCAAAACATGTGGTAAATGCTATGACATGTAATATTCTAACTTCTTTTCTTTCATTATTTCCAGCCTATCATATAGCAACGAACTATTTGACACCATTTTTGAGCGCATAACAAAATAACAACTTATAGGTATAGGTCGCATTTGGACACTGAAAAATAGATGCGAAATATTGCAATTTCATTGCGCCTCAGTTCTCAAACAATGTTCATAAATGTTTGGCATTTAGGTCTCATCTGAGGAGAACACCTTTTTCCACATGTTTAATGTCAGGGCCCACAGGACGGGAATAAAATTCAGGACTCTGGCACAAGAACACCCCTACCTGCCCACATACATTTATCCGCTTAATAAAATTTCCTCTTGTGTCCTAGCAACCTTGCAACTTTTAAAATAAAACTTTCTCTTTAAATAAACCGACTACACTATAAAATTAAAATCATACTAACTACAGAGCTATTTTTGGTGCGTTTTTGTGCAGACAAGGCAGAGCAGTTAATGCTGTACATTTATGCACAAAAAAAACGCATCAAAAATGCACAAAAAACCGCTCTGTTCGAAAGCAGCCTTCACACAAGACAAGAATGAAATACAGTGGTGCAGAGAAACCACCTCATCACAGAGTAAGGCTGGTGCACTTGCTTTACAATCCGGGACAAGCACACTCACTGACACTACATAAGCACTCCAACATAACTACATCCCCTCCATCACATCACCCAGTTGTCAGGTCATCCAAATCACATGAATACACACACTTATATTTCACAGAACCAGAAGTAATAAGTACCAGACTGTTGACAGCACACGGGACTCACAGGGAAGATCGTCGATCATCTGATTGGAGTTGTCTTTTCTCATTTTCTTTCTCCATTCTGCCACAAACCTCCATGTTGTCTTTCTGATAGAGTTGTTACCTTCATTTTTTTCTCTGTCGTTAAAGCTTGCACAATGTTTTCTATCATCACAGGGTCACTAATCGTCGCCGTAGAATTTACCACCAAAATACATCTTACGAAACTTCTTATGTCACTTATTCCAGCATCTTTTCTATTCAATTCCAAATAAACAAAAAAAATTATGGACAAGCTCCCTATCCATAGAGGCACCGAAATAGTAATGAGTGCCCCACCACAGTTATAATAGTTATTATATGTTCTCCCAAACAGTCGTTACGGTGTAGACCATATAATTTAGAAAATTATATATATATTGTCCTCCCAGATAAGTGGCTTAGATAACTTAGGTAGACCCCCCCCCCCCTTAGGTAGGTAGGTAAAAACAGCGTCCTTCCTCCATTAATTTAGGTATTATTGATAATCCCTTGTTACTAGCCAGGTTTTCGCTGGGCCGAGTGCATGCCCACAGTATACCTTAAGCCCAGATAGCTGGGGACTGCCCCCAGTAATCAGCCTGAGTGTCTGGGGCTCGCCAAACCATGTATCATCTTGCACACCTGGTTGCTTGGCCTGCCAACACAGTTAATTAGCCAAAGGTTGAGGCCAACATGTTAATTAGCCAGCCTAAAGGAACAAATAAATTAGCTCCCAGGTAGGGCACAGAAATTTAGCACAGGTTAGGGCACCAGGGGCCGAAATTAGCCTGGATAGGTCTTAAGGGCCAGTAATGTAGCAGGAATAGGGCTAGCTAGGCAGCTCATATCGGTTAAAGGGGACGGACAGTAGTAAATTTGCAGTCAGTGCCAGTATGTAGACAGGACTGGGCCTGGTTTATAGGTTTCTAGGCATATAGAGCAGGGGCCACAGTATATTAGGGAAGGGCAAAGTCTTATGGCAAGGCAGGCGGGCATGTTCAGATCTTCTAAATTTTAGGTTGGGAGGCCCAACAGGGCATGTATATAGGTAGGCAGCAGGTATTTAGTTAGGCAGCAGTATTTAGGCTACGGAGACGGCCAAGGTTTATTTAGTCAGGCAGAGGCACATGTATTATTATAGCCGTAGGATGGGCAGGTATATAGTCAGGACACATGGGCAAGTATATAAGTAGGCAGGCAGGGTATATAGTCAGGTCTAGGTCATTGTATATAGGTATGGAAGGGTTTATAGTCATGGCTGGACCATGCATATAGGTAGGGAGGGGTGACTCCGCAGGGTCTAGTTATATCTTGGTAGGCAGGCAGTAGAGTGATATAGTCAAGGAGTGTACCATTGTTATTTGATTAGGCAGTCTAGGGTTTTTAATTTGAATAGTCGCTAATTTGGGCAATGCGCCACATGTATTTAGGTAGGGAGGCATGGTTAGGTAATTAGTCTCGTTATGGATTTGCCATTGTATATTGGTAGGGAATTGGCTTGTTGACATCTAATCTTAATAGTCGCCAGGAACAGGCCAATGTTATATAGGTAGGGAAAGGGACAGGGGATATTGTAATATTGGTAGGGCGGTATAGCCAGGCAGTATCCATGTTATATATGGTTGGAGGTGGGGGATTGGGGTATATTAGTCTAGGCAGGGCCATGGCTTTATACGAGGGAGTATGGCAGGCAGGATTCATATAGTCAGCGCAGGCCATGTATAATTAGGTTTGTGGGGACGGCATGGTTATATAGTCAGGAGGCATGTATACTAGGTAGTCAGGCTCGGTTAATTGTAGTTGCCAGGCAGGCCTGTATTATGGTAAGGCAGGCATCTGCGTATATAAGTCAAGAAGGCTCCAGGCTCATTGTATAATGCAGGTAGGCATTGGCTTATGTTGCTCAAGGTCAGGTGTATCATATGTATATAGTGTAGGGAATAGGACAAGGGTAAGTTATAGGGCTAGGCTGGCAGGTATCTATAGCTCAGGCGCAATGTGTCACGCGACGCTATGTATAATTGGGAGGTAGGCAGTGACACCGGTATGAGTAGTCAAGGGCAGAGGGCCCGATGTAGATAAGTAGGGAGGCTGGATATGTAATGCCCAAGTACTGGGAAGATGATTATAAAGGTTTAGCGGATAGGCGAGGTATACATAGTCAGGGCATGGCGATCGAATATCAATTTGTCTTATAGGTAGGGATGGCAAGGGATCATGCTTATACAGGTATGGCAGTTAGCCAGCGCATCAGGACTAAAAATGTGATTACAGTAGGTACGGATATATTGGACAGAGGTAAGTATGTCGAGGCAGGACCTTTGTATTGTGGTAGGATGGCAAAAATGGTATATATGTTAAGGAAGGCAGTTTTTTCTGTCTTTAATAGGTCTAGGGTAGGCCAAACATGGCTATATAGTCAGGGCGAGAGTAAACAATGTTATTTAGGTAGGCAGGCTGGTTTTATTGTCAGGAAGGCATTATGTATACTTATCGTAGGGAATGGCAAGGTGCCAGCTATTGTATAAAAGGGTCAAGGGAAGTAGTAGCCTGTATTGTTGAGTTCTTAATAAATATCAAGTATAATAATAATATTTAACTTCAACTACTTCTTGTGCTATAAAAGTTTCTCATGCTGTATATACAGTCGCGCATACCGAGTGGACCGATCAACGGTCAGGAGGTGTAGGGGCTGCGGATGTGGCTTGGGTAGTCTTTTTCTCTCTAATCTCAGGAGAAGCTAGATGTGTTTAGCGGAGGATACCATTGATCCTCAGCTCCTTGGTGGATACCTCTGGGAGTCTGACATATAAAACCAGACAAAGGACGGATCAGTTAGATTGACACATCGTCGCAGTCTGAAATGGGGTGTTTTCGCTTGCCTCGAGCCGCTGCTGTTGAGTACGCTTGATGCGCGGGGATTCCAACATGAGTTGTTGAGCGGACGTGTTGAGGCAACTTATGCATGTGCTGAGAGTCTTCTAGTGACAACGGCTGGCAGGCATTGTGGCTGAGGGGGTGCCGCTATTGTTGGGATCAACCTCCTGGAAAAGGGGTCCTTCTCTTCGGCTGCGAAGATGCGACCCAGTGGGCTGGCCCTTTCGATACAGGGTCGCGTTCACCGCTTCAGTACTCGGCTGCCGGGATACTTCGGGGCCTGTCCACATTGGCGTAGGTCAGGGGAAACACTGGTTCTCATCCTTCGCTGGTAGGGGACCGGTATTCCAGAGCGGGCTCCTGGGGTGGCACGGAACCCACATGCGGGCATGATGTGGCGCTCAAATGCCCCGTTTCTCACCCAGTTTTTTTGGATTTGTCTGATTGGGCAGGTCCAGGCCTGTTTTCTGTGTTCTCCTTCATTTGTTTGCTTATTTGCAAATACTGATTCCCACCACTAATGGTAGGAAAACTTCTTACTGGCTAATGCCGTTCTATAAAGCGGCTTTTCTTCTTCAGCTCACTCTACTCACTATAAATAGGCCAAGATTTGTGGGATGATTACAGGACATAATATTTTTTACTTTGTGGGATACGTGAGATTTCTGGCTCTTCTCATTCCTGAGTATGTGGATTCTTTGCAACGCGCCTACAGGAGTGACCACTGGGTCACATCTTTGGTTCGCTTACATTCTTATATTAGTAGTGTGATTCAATTTGTTCTGGATTCTTGTTCAGGTTTTGGTTGACAGTTCATGTTTTGGGTTCTTTTGGTTAAGCCAGTGGTGGCTGAGTGCCTTATCTTCCACCGCATATGGACACGCATGTTGTGTGTATTGAGCAGCTGCTCTAGTGAGATGTTCCAGCAGGCTTGGGATATTTTTTTTTTAAAACTTCGATACACTACATGCATATATTTACTTTATCACAATAAACTTTTGTTAGATATCGCTGGTCATTTGTGCTCGTAGGTTGTAGTGGTTGTCCTTGGTTTGCGTCGATGCTGTTGTGATACTGAAATTACTCCTAACATATCCATATTATAGGGCTTCATAATAATACAGACAATAATGGTGATTCTGTACGATTAATACTTCAATTAACAGATGCTACTCTTACCCTTAATTAAATTAGGTACAGCATTTTCAAAGCGATCATATTGTCAAGTCACACCATGATTATTTAATTTAACCGGGATATTTATATAAGTATAGGGTAACTAGTTACGCACATCTTTAGCACGTAATACATTTTTTCCTGGTTTTTTTATGTACCAAAAATAATTGGAAATAATTGCTACTTTTGTGTTGCTCACAATCTCATAATATTTCTCAATAATATAATACATATTATTTTCAGACAGTTTGTCGCTTTATAGCGTCTTAACGATAACTGGCAGACGCGCAATTCGGTAAGTGGTTTCCTAGTTGCAAAGATGCGTTTATTAGCAGAAACTCATTGTATTATCTCTTGCTTGTTAATAGATTATGACTTGCAAGTGCTTTTTCTTACTTCGTTTTTGTACGAGCATGACACAAGTGTGCGTACTACCTGAGAGCACCTCCACACAAGCCGGCAATGTGCCGATTGGAGTTCGTGGCTAGAAGTAGGTGGAGGTTGTGAAATGTAAATACAATCAGCTGTGAAATAGTCATGTGAATCATTAGGAAGTACTGTATACTTCGAAATGCTATGAAGTGAAAGAGGGGTGGGAATGGGAAATTAGGGTACAAGGACAAATGTGATGTGAGGTTTGTATCTGATACTTACTGTTTATACTTGAGTATAAGCGATGAGCTTTTTCAGGTCCATTTTTATGTTCAAAAATCCAACCCTCGCCTTATACTAGAGGTATATGTTAGCAGTTACATAAGTTACAAACTCCTACCACACCTGACTAGTGTGGCATCTTCACAGGACTCGTGATGATGTCAGATGAGGAAAAAGGAGTCATTTGACTGCTGTGTGCTTCCAGGCACCTGCTGATGTTGTCACACGGAGGAGGGAGTTTTGTCATGTGATGCTGCTAGCGTAAGCGAATTCTGCTTTACCCCCGGTTGTTATCAACAGCTGGATGAGCTTAAAGCAGAGCTGTGTCTTGTCGTAAGGGTTATATGTTCTGCTGCTGAGATGTGTGTAATGTGCATTGTAGATAAAATACAAGGAGATAGTTTGGGTAATCATGGCTCACAAAAAAAATTTGTCAAGATAATTATTGCAAAATCACTGGACTAGACTTAAATATAAAAAAATAACTTTTACTAGATAGAATAAAACCCGTTTAATAAAAATAATTATATATAATATATATAATCCAGTAAAATATAAGCTGTTAAGGACAAAATCTAGGGTGTGGTCACTATCTCTGAGAAGACCTATACTAGTGTCTGCCAAACAATATACAGAAAACATCGTCCTAATAAGGACAGTACTGTCCAAAACCTTGGACTAATAACCCTAATACGCCCTTGGTTAGTTATTTAAATATTAGCAATGCACAAAAAATTAAACCAATCAAAGATTACCAATACCAGTCCTGGATACTCTCAAGTCCAGGTATACAAAACTGAATGATGAAACTCAGATCCCAAACCTAGGCACAATCAAGCCCAGGTATGAATACAATAAATTTTCAAATCCGACGCGTTTCCTTCCCATATAAATATATACAGAAATTCATCAGGGAATTACTGAAACAGATCAACAAGATGGTTACACTGTCCTTCCTTTTTATTGTACTATCAAGGAGCTGTAAAGAGCACCAAAATGGATACTTTGAGTCCTTTTAAAATCTCAATTTTGCTTTGTTCTTTGTTTTATCCTATTTACAGAAATTTAAGGTTGCTAACTTTACTTCACCTCTTCTATTTAGTCTTGTGCATTTACATTTGTTTAATGTTATACCTGGATATCACTGCATCCTTTTCTTTGTCCAAAAAAATTCACTATATAATAAATGATCTTTCTAGGTAATTTATTTATCTTAAAAAATGTATGCGTATTAATTGCACCAGATTGTAAAAGGTTCATAACACCAACTTTAAAAGGATAAAAGTATAGATACCGGTGTGTCCCTGAATAATGATGATAATTTACTTTATGCTCTTTTTCTATTCTAGCTGTTACCAAAGATGTTTAGCTTAACTGCTTCAATTTTTCATTGGATTTGCCTCTAGAGAGCTTAATTTCTGGTTTTTAATTATGTAGCTCTTTCAAAGCCCAATTTAGTGCTTGCAACAATGCTTGGAAAGAGAAATATGCTTTCTAGAGACAGACATTTCTCTAAAATTTGTAACATGTCAGTGTCTGCTATAAAAGGGGATCCTGTGCATACTAAATAAAAGATGACTTTGACCCATTTCAAGCATACTATACTTCAGTGAAAGCACTAGAATTCTAAATTGAAGTTTTGCAATGAATGTTTTTTAATGCATATAAGAAAGAAATACAGAATTTTTGTCAGCTAGTAATGTGGTAATGTTTAAAAAAGGTTTTTAATCTTTTTCGAAATAATATTTATTCCAATACTGCAGCATAGACTTTTAAAATAAATGACAGTTGGAGCATTAAGTTAGTTGCCTGAGAGTCTAATGCCTAAAAAATTCTGTAAAACTCTTCTAAGTTTAAAGGGGTTTTACTACAAATTAAAATTTATGTGGGAAACTTACATGTTAAATAAACATTTTTACCAATTTATAATTTAAAAAAAATATATGTACTATTTTTGTTTTAACTGTAATCTTAGTGATACATAGGGCCACATGGGATGAAAAAATGTCTAGGTCTAAAATTATTTTTGGGAGATCTCTATATAAAGGAAAAGGGCACTCTGATTGGCTGCTCTGGGCAACAAAGTGAGTTTTAGACCTAGACAGTTTTCATACATGTGGGTATGAAATGCCTTTGTGGTAAAATCCCTTTAAGTGCAGAACTTGCAACAACAACAACAAAAAAATACAATATGCAACTAATAAGTATTGCTCAAATATCCTTTGAGAACAAAAATCAAATGTATCATGTCCATAATGGTCAGTTAAGTCCTAGATCACCGTATGCCTGGATGTCTCTGCTACCTTATTTAACCCCTTACTGATATTTGATGGACCCATACATCAAGGTCGGGTAGGGGTTCCTGCAAATTGACGCATGGGTACGTCATGGAGATCTTGTGCGTTCACAATGAGTTCACAAGCGGAGCTCGTAAGATTGAAGTATGAGACCAGCGGATATTACCGCTGACATCATTCCGCAGCACCCACGGCCGGAGTAACCTCTTGCTGCGGGTGATTAACCCTTCGCTATCGCGAACTATTATGATCGCAATAGCAAAGGGTACAGGGGAGGAGGAGTGAGCTCCTCCCGCCTTTGATCGACGCAGTATTTGGGCGCCCAGCGCCACTACCGGTCACTTAAATGACGCCCCGCTGTGTACCGACCCCCTTGTAACGCAATCAAAATCGTGATACAAATCCTG
>JAODAL010082103.1:0-11691 GCA_025379985.1 Phyllomedusa bahiana
ACTAATCAGCACTGTTTACAATAAATATCTTCTTTCTAAACACCAAGTAACGACAATAACCTTAGCAGTAACATTTTATTTTCAAGTTTAATATTACCTTTCACCTTTCAGGATTTAAAGAAATGTAATGAATCACTGAGTTTGCAGTAAAAAAAAATATACAGTATATTGCATACAAGTTCCAGTGCAATGAAGTTGACATTTTAATCTTACGCTATCAATTGTCAGAACAGAAATTTGTGTTCAATAGCTATTCCTTTAGCTTTAGAAGAACAGAGATAATACAAATGAAGCCTAAAAGTAAAAAGGAAATAATGATTCCCACATTGTTGGTCAATCTGCCCTAACCAAGAGCAGGATATGATAGAGGGAGAGAAGCTGAGCTCTGTGATATATAGGGTTATATGATAGAGGAGAGATGCTATGGGTTTTGAGCGATTTTTTATCGACAAAGTTAAAATTTGGCAAGGTTTTTATGGTGATCGAAATTTATAGATCAGCGAAAATTTAAGGCTAAATTGTGCATCATCTATTAAGATGCGCCTTTTTTGGCGTTTCCTGTAATTTTGGCGGCCACAAATCAGATTCAGAATAGGCGGGTGAGATGGTGTGGGGGAAATTGACTGGGATGTGTATGGTTCCTTTGGCTGGAAAAAATCACATGACCTCGTTTTACATAGAACAGGTTTCCTGTTCAGCCTCAGTGTCTTTCAGCATCTCAGAGCAGAAGGACGTGGTTTGCTTGTGTCCAAAAAGCTCACAAAAATTATTATATTTCTTCACAGAAAAAACTCTATATTACTGTGACCCTTAAAATTTTTATTAGTTAAAAGATTGGAAAGATTTTATATTTTAGGTAGAGAATTTTAAAGGAGACTACCGCTGTAAAGTCAGGGAGGGAGCGGGGGGAGGGACAGAGGGGGGGGGGGCCCGCGGGCGAACCGAAAGTATATAAGAAAATGGATAAAGTTTTCTTTTAAAAATTTTTCCCTGTATTGGCAGCTGAACTTATGGAAACTTTTTCTAAACTGCAGGTCTTTTTTTTTAGGTGAAAAAACCCTTTTATTACAGTATACATTTCAGATAGGTTTTCATTTCAATTTTCCCAAATTTCCCACCTTTGTTGATATATTCACCTTGTCTTAATTAGAACTAGCAAGTCAGCACGGGTTTGATGGGTCCCAAAAAATACCTTGAAATACGAAAAAATTTCAGATCGTTTTTTTTTGACTTTGTTTTACGCAGCTGGCACGTAAATCTTAAAACAGCAATTTTTTGCACCAAGTGAATTAAAAGGGTTGCAAAAAATACCGTTTTTATTATAGAAAAAAAACATACGATACTGTTTTTTGCACTTTTTGCCCAGTCCAGATTTTGGTAGAGACCCTTGCAGTTAAATTTGAATCCAGAAATTTTGTTTTTGATTAGGGGATTTAGAATAGCTTTTGATTTTTGCCGTCTTTTAATAAGAATTTCCAAAACAATTCCATACCTTCTCAATTTTTAAATTTTTCTGAACAAAGCGAAGCAGGTATAAGCGGAAAAAGGGGGGGGTGACTTGGGGGTAGGGGTACGAGAAAAGGTGCCCCCTTCCGGTGCTGGGGGACAACAGCATGCCAAAGGGGATCGTCAGTTGCAGGCCCGTCCCCTGTCATCGCGGGGGTCGGGCCTGGAATCCGTAACGACCAGCGCGCCAATCTGTCCTTCATGGTTAATGCAACCTGCACCCAGCATCTTACCCCCTCGTCTCCCATTCATGGCCAAAAAATTTCGTCATCACACGCAGCATGGATCAGGGGTTTTGGGGTATGCTGTGGTCCAAAATAGGCATAGAAAAGTTCAGTTAAAACAAAAACGGGGTGAAAGACTCCTTTTTCCGGCACTTTTTAATCTGGGGGTCAGCATTTTTAAGGGTCTACTGCGGTCCAGGACGGGTATAGTCAATGTCCAGTTCAACAAAATGGGGGTTGAAAGACTCCTTTTCCCGGGGCACTTTTTAACTGTGGGTCAGACGGGTTTTAAGGGTCTGCGCGGTCCAGGACGGGGTTTTTGCAATGTCCAGTTCAATAAAATGGTGGGGTTCAAAGGGTTAAATTTCTTCCGCACTTTTAAACTTGGTTTATGCGGTTTTTAGAGTCATACTGGTTCAGGACAGGGGGAAATTCAATGTCCCGTTCAAGTAAAATGAGGTTCAAAATAATACTGCCTTCTGGCACTTTTTAATTTGTGGGTGATGCAGGGTTTTTAAAGGGGCATGGGGGTACAAGAAGGGATAGGGAATGGTGTGTGACTTTTTTTCTGTGGGCTTTATAGCCTAAATTTGTGCCCAAGATGTAGCAGGTTCCCTTGACTGTTGTGGGTGTTAATTCCGCTTCTCCAGCCCTGTTTTGGTGTAAGAATGAAGGTGTTGTTGCTCCCCATAACTTTAATGGTCACGGAGATGACGACATCAAAAACCTTATCGATGGTGGGGCCACTATCGACTATTGCCCGATGTCGAAGCCAACGTAATCCTCAACACTAGTGCTGGCTTGTGAATATAGGGTTATATGATAGAGGGAGAAGCTGGCTTGTGATATAAGGGTTTTTATGATAAGGAGAGAACTGGCTCTGTGATATTAGGGTTATTGGTAGGGGAGAGAACAAGTTCTTTGATATTGGGTTATACCACAAAAGGGAGGGATTGAGGCTAAATAAAAAAAGGGAAAAGGGGATGAGCTTTGGAAATTTTGGGTTAATGATAAAGGAGAAAAGCTGAGCTCTGGATAATAGGGTAAGTAAAGGAGGAAGTGGCTCTGTGAATTAAAGGGGGTTTGGATGGGCGAATTTTTCAACGAAATGGAACGTTTAGAATTTCGGGAAAAATTCGGTTTAAAGAAGTCGAAGTTTTTGGGGGCTTGGGTGAAAGAATTGCTTTTGATTGATAAAATGGCTGCGGCACATGGCGCACATGGGGCAAAGCACTCTGGGAGGAAGAAGGGCATGCCCGATGACATGTGCAAGATGAAGCCAATCAGAGACCGGCGGGATACTGTGACTCACCCGCATAATAGTCCGGGCGCGAGTGGGAGTTTATACCGCTTCACTGTATGATCCGGGAAGGTGCTGGCGGTGATTGTTCTGAGGAACTGATTTTTTTTTACAGCGATTTTTGGGGGTGTCCAGCTTGTCTCAGAGATGCTTCTCTTAATGTTCTATTTCTGATTTTTTTTGGGTATTGGATCTGAAATCCAGTGTCGTCCATAAAGCTGTAACATTTTAAAACATATTGCCACACACATTGAATATCCTAGGGGGAACTAAACCATTCCTGTTGTATTCATTTAAAAGAAACACGTTTTTACAATACAAATCCACTTCATTTTTGGCCGCTTTTTTCTTTGCGCAATTTACTTCGGGGGGTTAATTAAAAGCGTTTTTTTTTTTGCTGGTTGCTGCCCCCCAAGAAACCGCTTTTCACCCAAATTATACATTTTTCCCGTACAAAATTTCCAAGCAAAGGTTAATTACAACTGTTCTCTTGTTTGTAGGTAAAAACAGCAATTGTAACACCTACAAAGCTAGTATTTGGGGTTTCAAAATTCTTTTGCCAAATTACACCCGGGGGTTTTTAATTAAGCGTTTTCTGCAGTTGTCCCAAATAAAAAAAACTTTGTTTTTTCACCCCACAGAAGAAATTCTGTACATAACTACCAAGGGTTTAAATTTAAAACCTTTTGGGTTTTTTTATATTCAGTAAAATACACAAGTTTTTTAAACGGCACTACAATCAATTTTTCCCCCATTTGTGGAGCGCAATTTATACCAAGGGGTTACCAGTTTGTTACTGGTTCATTGGCGTCAAAACAGGTGTTATTTATCTATACAAAAATCTTCATCAAACATTTCTGTACTTTTTAGAACAAACAGTATGTAAGACAAGATTTGGTAGGTTTTTTTACCTCGAGGGAAGGGCACAAACATTCCAGGCCCAGTCGCAGCCAGCAAGGGGGCGCGCGAGGGGGACGGTGAGGCCACAACTGCCGTGTCATCTAGCGGGCCCCTGTATGACTTGCAACCCAAGGGGTTTTTGATTGGGGTTTTTTGGGCATCCACTTCCCCCAGATGACATCTGCAAACCCCCCAAGAGTCGTGGAACGTCAGACACAACCCTTAGAAGGAATAGCCGGGAGCGGGGGAGCGGCCCCACCTGTCCTCAACCCCCCACGTCCCCATCGGGCCCCAGCCAAAATCTACTATGTGGGCCAGGGGTCAGCGCCACTATATACGAGGGTGAAAAATTTGGGAGGGCAGTCAGCAGCTACTTGGGAGCGAAAAAATGAGCCAATTATCCACTGCTTCTTGCAGTAAGCAACGCAAAGTATACAATATGAAGTGGGTCATGGGAGGTCAGGATTGTAGGGGTCACTCTGCATACCAGACCGGTGATGAGGACAGCAGTGACGATGAAACGACAAATAGATGATGAACCTAGCCGACCGCACTTGGGAGCCAGGGGTGAGGCAAGGAGGCTTCATCATCGTCAGGAGAAGAGAGCGCCATGCTTGCACGTGTCAGGCAGCGTCTGCAGCCATGCAGTGGGACGTTGTGGCCAATGAGTCAACAGGATAGTACAAGCAGTGTTAGAGCGTGGAGCCAAGCGGCCACGGGGTAAACAACCCGCTCGCAGGTCCAAGAAAGTAAGTCGCACAGAGGCTCAGCGAGGCAGCGGCGGCAGTAGTCATCATGCGGAGCGTTGGCGGTAAAATCCCGATACTCGTTGGTGTGGCATTCTTTGCTAAGACACCGAAGAGCCGATATTGGTAATTATGTAGAAACTGTACAGCAGAAAGAGTGAAGCGTGGCATGCGAGCTAAACAGATGATACCCACGAGCCCTGCGTGTACACATTGCATGCGTCATCATCCGGTGGCCCTGGGAGAAACTTGGCCATATTTGGAGGTCCATCCTGCCGGGCCGCAGCAACAGCAGCAGCAGCGCCCAGTGGCACGCATGCCATTGCCAGCCAGTCAAGGGCTCCACGACCTCATGCAGAAGGAGCTGTTTCTCTTTGACATCATGCTCCTGCTCCTCGCTACTTCATCGCCCCCCCACCATTGGTCAACGTTCAAGCGAGTGGCCATACCAGCAAAAGAGACAACAGTATGCGTACCAACCAATCCTAAGGTGCAGCAGCTGACCCGTGCTCCTGTCCAAGTTGTTGGTACATGCAGTCCCTCCCTTTCCAAATGGTGGACTCTGCACGGTTGCAGAGAACTAATGCGGCTTGTGTCGAGCCGAGATGGAGAGTTCCAAGCCGTAATTTCTTTTCCAAAAAGGGCAGTACCAGCACTCATAAATATTGGTGAGAACAAGACAGGTGGTCGCCAGGTCCCTTTGAGCTTATCTAGTTTTGTTCCAAGGTGCAAGGCAGCGGGACGTCTGAGTGCAGTAATACGGTCTAGGAACAGTACATGCCTTTACGATGCCCACTGGTGATATGTGGCTGTCCGGCCCAGGCACACCAACAACATGGACAGGAGACTGCCGCTTTTCTCCTCGCCATCGGTTGTCAAACTGCGGGCATCCTGCGCCAATGTCCACATCCTCCTCCTCCACCAACATCTCAGTCCTCAATCAAGTACTGCTCCATCATACCACATAGTGTAGGTGGCACAGCGGTGTCACGCAGTATCTACACCTGCTTGCATCGGCGAGAACAAAGTCACAAGGGTGAGGAACTGCTCCGCGTCAATTTCAGCAAGAAATTCGATGTGCGGCTTGTCCATCCGCGCCAAACTGCAAATCGGAACCATGGTTGAAGGACAATGGGAGGAAACATGGGAGAGGCCGTCGCTGCACCGAGGAGATGGTCCATGCGCCCTGCATGCCAGCATGTGTTCAATATGTTGTAAGAAGGCTTCCTGAAAGTCTTCCACGCAATCTCAGGACGATATGCGAAAATGTCCATGAAACTTGTGCAATGCCACATTATCCATTCGTACAAACCAGGAACACCCTCCTCGAGTTGCAGCGGCAGACACGCCGTCCCCCAACACACTCTGACAATGGCATGTTGACCACCCGTAGACATATGCGCCTTGCCATATTGGACCGAACTGTATGAACAGAGAAGGCCTTTAACGCATTTTTTGTATGAACCATGCAGAACAGCAGACTCCCCTGTTGTCTAACTTTTGATGTCATCCAGTGGCAGCTCATGCGTGACACCTGCCATTTGTGAGGCCATTCGAGGAGGCCACGTTATTTGGTCATCGCCAGGACTACGGGTTGAATTAACGTCATTCCACTGCTTCATATCCTGTAACAGATGCATAAAAATCTTTCTGCGGCAGGGAGGACACTGGAGACGTTGCGACTACATCTCTTCGCACAATGAGTCCACATGTGGAGACTGAAAGGGAGGATGAGGAGGGAGGACATTGGAGCATAAGCATGGCTCAGGTGAATGAGTGCGAGTTATCTACCCAGGAGACAAGAGAGGGAGGGAGGCAGGATGCAGCTCGTCCGGAGCTAGATTGAGACTGAGGCATGACCAGGCAGATGACCCGCAAGCACCGTGGCAGTTATACATGTTATGAGAAAAAATGAGGAGGTCAGGGACCCCTCTTGATTCCACTTGTGTCATGATGGAGCGCGCGCAGGCATGCTGAAATGCCTGGCTATGACAGCCATATATAGTCAAGCAATCCGGCAGAGGGATGACTTCTGGCTCTCCACCCTATTGGACCCTCTGTCTACCGGCTCCAAAATGGAACCTTTTTCCCAGCTAATGAAGGAGGGACACAAACAAAATACTATAGAGGAATTCCCCGAGTAGTCAGTTTGCCCTGCCCATGTGCGGCCATCGACTCCCTCCTCTGACAGCGTCTGACCGGGGGGATTTCTTCAAGCGCTCACGTACTACTGCCGCGGCTGCCGGGAAAGGAGTGGGGTGTCGAGCAGTACCAGCTCCCATCAGACAGCAACCTACGTCTGGAGTCCCTGATAGGCATCATCCTTCACCCGCCTAGTTGAGGAGGGCAGTCGCCAGCAGTCAGCAGCACAGGACCTTGAGCAGACCCTGAAAACCAACAGCGGTGTCGCTACTTGGAAAGCACTACTCCACCCCTGTTAGAAACCGACTGGACAACTGTGCAGGCCAAAACGGATGTGTGTGGCCGCAACTTTGCCGAGTTGCAGTGGAGAAGCAGATCCTGCCCGGTAATAAACCAGTAGTGTAGCATCAAGCGGTGTTCAGTGCAGATCGGGGGCCATCGTTACCCAGGAGAACCCGCTTTGTCCACAGGTCGAAATGTTGGAAACGACTGACCTTTGTCAAATGAATCAGGCTGTGTATCTGGCCCAGGATTTCCACACACTAATCCTTAGGCGGTCAGACCTACATCACCATACTGACGCCTCACGCCAAATAGTTAGAAATGAGTCTGGTTCAAACTACCTCCTCATCCACTAATCAATGCCGCCCACACTGCCTGATGCCACACAACTGCTGATAGTGTTCTCCATCTGCCACCAACCATCTTACCATGGACTGGAATTGCCACCACTCCTACACACTCTGAGTTCGATTGTAGCCTACTGTCTAGACCCTCAAGCATGCTGTCCTGTCCATGCACCTCCTACACTCGTCACATCATTGTGCCACTCTCTGACCTAATGCCTGAGTTGCCCTGCCCGCCTTCACCCTTCCACTCTCTTGTCATTGAGTTGCACAGAGTGGCCTACTCCAGTTTTTTTGCCACCTCCATAATGATGATTGCGATCCACTTTCGCGACCTCATGCTGCTGCTTGGCGCTGCCGTGGACCTAACACACTGTGTCATTGGTGCCACCTCTGTGGCCTATTCATGTATTTGTGCCACACACCCAGAATGTACATTGTGCCAACTGTCTGACCTCAAGATCTGCCAGCCGTCTCACCTCCACGCCTCTGGTCATTGTGCCACTTCTGTGGCCTCTAGTGTTTTGCCACCTTCCAGACACGTCATTGTTTGCACTGTCCTGAACCTCATGCTGCTGCTGTGCCGAGTGACCTACACAACTGATTGTCATTGTTGCCACTGTCTGACCTCATGCTGCTGCTGCGTTGGCTGCCGTGACGTACAACTCTGTGTCATTGTGCCACTTCTGTGGCCTATTCATTTTTTGTCCGCCCTCCTAGAATGTCATTGTGGCCACTGTCTGACGTCATGCGCTGCTGCTGACCTCGCACACTGTGTCATGTGCCAACTGTCACTGACGCATGCAGCTCTGTGGCTGCTTGCACGTGACCTCCATACACTGTTTCCATTAGGTCCCACTCTGTTGCACCTACTCCTGTTCATTATTGCCACCTCCAGAATGTCATTGTGCCACTGCCTGACCTCATGCTGCTTGCTGTGGCTGCTGCCGTGAAACCCCCACACTGTGTCATTGTGCCACTGTCTGACCTCATTTCTTTTGCCAGCCCCGTCATCCACTCTGTCATTGTGCCACTCTTGGCCTACTACTGTTTGCCACCTCCAGAATGTCAATGTGCCACTGTCTGACCTCATGCTGCTGCTGTGGCTGGCTGCCGTGACCACCCCACCGTTCATTGTGCCCCTGTCTGATCTCAAGCTGCGCTTTTGGCTGCTGCCGTGACCTACACACTGTGTCATTGTTTCCCCCTGTCTGACCTCATGCTGCTGCTTGGCTGCTGCCGTGACCTCCACACTGTGTCATTGTTTCCCACTCTGTGGCCTACCCTGTTTTTTCCACCTCCCAGAATATGATTTTGCCACTTTCTGACCTCATTTCTGCTGTCTGGCTTGCTGCCGTGACCTCCACACTTTGTCATTGTGCCACTGTCTGACCTCATGCTTGTGCTGTGGCTGCTGCCGTGACCTCCACACTGTGTCATTGTGCCACTGTCTGAACTCATGCTGCTGCTGTGGCTGCTGCCGTGACCTACACACTGTGTCATTGTGCCACTGTCTGACCTCATGCTGCTGCTGTGGCTGCTGCCGTGACCTATACACTGTGTCATTGTCCCACTCTGTGGCCTACTCCTGTTTTTGCCACCTCCAGATGTCAAAGTGCCACTGTCTGACCTCATGCTGCTGCTGTGGCTGCTGCTGTGACCTACACACTGTGTCATGTGCCACTGTCTGACCTCATGCTGCTGCTGTGCCTGCTGCCGTGACCTACACACTGTGTCATTGTGCCACTGTCTGACCTCATGCTGCTGCTGTGGCTGCTGCCGTGACCTACACACTGTGTCATTGTGCCACTGTCTGACCTCA
This sequence comes from Phyllomedusa bahiana, assembly GCA_025379985.1. Taxonomy (NCBI): domain Eukaryota; kingdom Metazoa; phylum Chordata; class Amphibia; order Anura; family Hylidae; genus Phyllomedusa; species Phyllomedusa bahiana. The sequence goes on from JAODAL010082103.1 coordinate 9,267, forward strand.
TGCTGCTGCTGTGGCTGCTGCCGTGACCTATACACTGTGTCATTGTCCCACTCTGTGGCCTACTCCTGTTTTTTGCCACTCCCCCAAAATGTCATGTGCCACTCTGTCTGACCTCATGCTGCTGCTGTGGCTGCTGCTGTGACCTACACACTGTGTCATTGTGCCACTGTCTGACCTCATGCTGCTGCTGTGGCTGCTGCCGTGACCTCCACACTGTGTCATTGTGCCACTCCGTGGCCTTGTCCTGTTCTTGCCACCTCCAGAATGTCATTGTGCCACTGTATGACCTCATGTTGCTGTGGCTGCCGCCGTCACCTCCACACTCTGTCACTAATGTTGCCAACTGAGCTCTCAGCTTGTTTTTTTCCAGCTTTCTCGGGCATGACTTTACAGGCACATTCCGCTTCAGTTTTTTTGGTCAGTTTTGCCCCCTTAAGTGCCCAGGGAATTTTAGAGTGAAGCGATTCTAAGAGCTGCGGCAGTCATGTGCGTGTCAAACTATAAAAAAAATTTTATGAAGACCAAACCAAGCTCCCTCTTCATATTTAAGCATGGCACGAAAGTTCTACAAACACCCTGCAGCTCTGTGCACCCCGGAAATAGCTGTTTTTTAACGTGATTCTTCCCAAGTCATTCGGAACGAAGTTATTTTTTGCCGATAAATTCGGCGAAGTGAACGAAATAGGGATATATGATTTAGAGCAGGATTTCTGAGTAACAATCAGAGAATACTTACAGGACTCCTACAAAGATAGCGGATGTTCTGCTCACCCCGCCCACATACAGTGATTGATAGCTTTCCCTGCATTAGTGTATGGACAGAGCAAACTGTCAACCATTGTATCTGGGCAGGGTTTGCAGTACTTTCACTTTCTGTATTACTTTTTTCTCTGATTCGTACTTAGAAATCCTGCCCCAAAGTACATAAATCTATATATTGTAGAGCTTGTTTTTTTTCCTATCACATCCTACTCTCAGATAGAGTAACACAAAGCACCTGACAAGTTTCCTTTAAATTTTTTTTTTTTACATTAGTCTATCTAATAGATATCTTAATTGTTTGTACTTGCATATAATTGTTTGTACAGATGAACGAGGCACCTTCAGGTATCTGGAATTTGCAAACAAGTATGATCCAGACTTGTGCTAGTCCACAATTCTCTGATTGATGATTTATTGATGATTTATTTAGACTTTCCCATGATGTTACACACAGAAGCAGTGTGTTTCTGGTGTGTTTTAAAATACATCCACAGATGTGTCTCTAATTAACTCTTAAATCAGAAGCTTCCAAAGACATGGCATCATGATATGGATTGTGCCAAATTGTTTAAAGGCATAGTAATCCTAGTGTATGTAAACTTTTGAAAAAAAAAAATCTCCCATTATTCTGGCATTAGGCAAATATAAATAATTTTGGTAATCCTAATTGACCTTAAACGGGTAAAGTTTATTCTGATTTCATGTCAGATAGTGAGAAAAACATGCATATGTGTCTTTTTAGTGTATGTAAAAAAAAATAAAAAAATGCTTAATACTCACATCCTGTCCATGCCATGTGAATATACCCTTATGTTGTTATAGCAATGTAGTGACACAGTCACATGTCCGCAATACTGAAATGGGTGCATTGATGCGGTGTGGCTTAGAGATGTTAACTTCTGGATTATTAGTATCATGCAAGCAAGAGTAATGGGTCATTGTTTAATTTATTTTCTATTGGTGTAGATGTATATTTAAACCATTCCCTCCCACTATTTGCCATCCCCAGACAAAGGCATTTACTGAAACGTGAGTTGAGGCTGGTGGCATCCTGGCGTTATATCATGTAATATGTGTGACCGATAGCAAGGTGTAATAGGTGTACATACATGTCAGCTGCGGAAGTCTGCATGAGGCTTGCAGCTGCCATGGAAACCGATCATCCCACTGCAGTTACATTAGGGTTATCAGAAGGTATTATTTAGCTAGACGCTGCGGCCATGATTGGCACGTCGTCTAAAGTGTTAACAGCATTCCTCTTGTTAGCGGCGGCTGTAGTGAACAACAACTAGCCGCCGCACAGTACTATCTCAGGCCGGCAGGAGGCGGGAGTGTAGCAATGCTGTGAGAAACCAGCAGTGAGGTTTAACCCTTTAAATCCCGGTACCAGCTTCGCACAGCATTGCCCCTCTTCAATTTACTTTTGGCCTGAGACAGTACGTTGCTACCATAAGACTCACTCCTAATTTTCCCCCAGATTTGGAGGGAAGTGTGTCTTCTAGTCCGAGAAATGTGGTAAGTTTGTACCTGGTGAGGCAGGAATTATAGCCCAGTGCTCCAAACAGATATTTTAGGTTTCAGGGCTGTCGCTGGGCTACATTGAGTTTCAGCTACCTCTAAAGATTTTCATTTGGGTTTTAGGTCTGGGGATGGGGGGACTCCA
>JAODAL010082104.1:0-11690 GCA_025379985.1 Phyllomedusa bahiana
TGTTTTTTTTATAATAAACGTATTTTTTGCACCTTCAATTGACCTGTGGTGAATAAGAATTGCGTTTTAGTTTACGAGATGCTGCCCCAATAAAACAGTGCGGGTGGCAAAATTAAAAAACATGAACTTTATGTTTTGATTAATAAACGGTTTTTTTGCACCTTTCAATTCCTGTGGTGAATATAGAATTGCTTTTTAAGATTTAGTAGAGCGCTCAAAACAGTGCTGGGTGCGCAAAAGTCAAAAAAACACGTAACGTTATGTTTTTGATAAATAAATGGTTTTTTTTGCCCTTTTAAATTACCTTGGTTTTTTGAATTGCTTTTTTAAATTTACGTAGATGCTGCGTAAATAAAACAGTGCTGGGTGGCAAAAGTAAAAAAAACACGTAACTGTTAGTTTTGTTAATAAACTGTTTTTTTTTGCCCTTTCAATTGACCTGTGGTAAATATGAATTGCTGTTTTAAGTTTTACGTAGATGCTGCGCCAATAAACTTTTGTGGGTGCGCAAAAGTCAAAAAACTGTAACTGTTATGTTTTGATAAATAAAGGTATTTTTTGCCCCTTTAAATTCACCTGGGGGGTGAATATGAATTGCTTTTTTAAATTTAGTGGGATCTGCGTCAATGAACAGTGCTGGGTGCGAAAAAAATCAAAAACACGAACTGTTATTTTTAAAATTAATAAACTTATTTTTTGCCCCTTTCAATTGACCTGGGGTGAATAAGAATTGCTGTTTTAGTTTTTTGTAGATGTGCGTCAATGAACAATGCTGGGTGCGAAAAAAGTAAAAAAACAGTAACTTGATGTTTTCGTACGATAAGGGTATTTTTGGGGCAACAAACAACCTGTGTGACTACAAGATTGCTGGTTTGTATTTTTAAGTGCAAGGTGGTTATCAACAGTCACGGGTGTAAGGGTAAAATTGAAAAACCTATTAAAAATGATATGATAATAAAAAGGGGATTTTTTTTGCAGCTAAACAAAGAGACCTGCAGTTACTAGAAATGATGTTTTTTTTCCCAATATAATTCAGGCTCCCCCAATATCCGGAAATATTTAAATGCAAACTTTTTAATAATAAAGATTTTCATACAATGTCTACACTAAGTTTGGTGAATTTTATCCGTGTTCTTTTAGATAGGCTTGTCTGTGTTCCCCCCGGGCCCCCCCCCCCCCCCCCCCCCCCCCCCACCCCACCCCCGAATTTTAAAAGGTGATTCTGCTTTTAAAATTTTCCCAGCTAACTACATAAAAAGTTCAAATCCCAATTAAAATAAATTGGAAGGACACAGCTAATAGAAAGGGGTTTTTCTGTGCAGAAATAGACTAATTTGCTGAGCTGTTTGGCCCCCAGGCAGAAAGCAGGTCCTAACCCTATGAACGCGAGAGACATGGGCTGAAAAAAGGAAACGTGTTTTTATGTAAAACGAGGTTTATTGGGTTTTTCCCGCAAACACAACCATCAATCCCAGTCATGACGTCGCACAAATCCACCCCGCTCTATTCTTTAATCTCATTTGTGGCCGCCAAAATTACGGAACGCCGAAAAAGGGCAAATTTTAAAAGATGGCACGATTTTAACCTTAATTTCGCCCCTGATCTGGAAATTTCGATCACCATAAAAACCCCTTTCCGATTTCAACTTTGTCGATAAAAATCGCTCAACACTAATTTTCCGATCCATAAGGGTTAGAGAGCCAATCCAGGACAGCCGGTAATGACAGTTCTCTTTGCAAGGTGTTGTCTTCCCTCAGCAGCCCCCTTCAATTTTGTACAAATAGGAACCCAGATAGAGACTTTGGTCTTACCATGTCGATAAGTTGAGGAGCTGCAGATTCAAATGTAACGTTTTTATGCTAAAAAAGACGGAACAGAAACCCAAAAAGTAACCCCGCAACAGATCTAAGGATCTCTAAGGTACACCTTTTACTCAACATTAAATACTGTGTTTCTTTACAAGCGCAAAATAATTGATTAATTTCCTTGAGATTATAACTGTAAGTAATATTTGGGCCAAAGGGTTTTTAAATATAAGCGACTGAGGTAAATTGGATTTGTGTGTAAGGCTTTTAGGCCTGATATAGAAATCTAATTTTTCAAAACCCTCAAAATAAAGGTGGGGGGTCTCTGATTTAAAGGACCCCCATCCATTATCAAGGGACCTCTGTTTCTCGGGAAAGACCTGACATCTCCTTTATATTAGTAAACAGCCCATTCATATCAGTGGACACCATGTATTGCTTCATTTCACCTGTGGTGGCGCTGCAGGAGAATTGAATGGTTTTTACTAAGTCCCAGCAAGAGGATCCTCTGTGAATCACTTTTGTTTTTAGAGACCCTATTCAAAGTGAGAGCCCTTTTTAACAACAATTCTCTGACTTTTTTCACTTTTCGGCAGCAGAGAAGACTAATGTCCATGCAATGTTGATATTTATTGATTTTTCCTAGTGATTTACTAGGGGCCCTCCCAGGGCCAAAGAATACTTAGGAGATTCTGCCTTAAAATTTTTTCTCTTACAATTGACAAACAAGAATTAATATGACTTTTATATAATGTTTTTGTTGCCTAATGACTTTGAGGTTTAGTCTATTTTTGTCCCTACAACACAATTAAAAAAAAAGCAAAAGGTTAAGGGGAACGTGAATAAGTCATAAAACAGGGGTGTTTTATGAAAACAATTATTAGGATAATGATTTAAATGAAAGTTCATATCAAGTGAATAAGACATTACCAACAATCATATCAAAGCAATTAAGTAAGGAGCAACATCTAAATACATAAAATGCAAACAAGTTTTACTACAATAGAAAGGAAAGTGCAAAAATGCGAGAAAGGAAAGCATACCACAGTATAAACAAAGTATAAATGATATAACTAACCCCGAAGGGTATTTTGCTGGAAAAAGATGTCCCAACAATCATTTCCATTAGGACTTTATCAAAAGGGGCCTTCTCCATCATTCAGTTCAGTAAAGGAGCTCAACCCAAATATTTATGCCCCCCAAAATGGGAGGGGGGGGGCTTTTTTAAAGGGTGTTAAAAGGGTATTTAAAATATTTAAAATACAAAATGCAATATATGCAGAGAATTATTTTTAACAAGTCAGTCATCCCCCGGGTATGACCTTTAAACATGTGCATCAGTTTATTTGGGGGCGAAAATGGTGAGGCCTTTCTGGTGGAACCCTTCTTGTTAAAAAACCCTGTAGGTCTTGGCCTCGCTTGGGACTCTTTTGTAAAGGGTTTTGGATCTTCTTATAGCCCGGTCCTTTATGTAGAAAAACAATTCTTATTTTAGACCCTCAGACATTCTTTGCCTTGAAAACCCAGTTGAACTTAAAAGAAGTATAAAAAAATTTGAAGGGATAACCCCATTTTTAAAACCCCTGCTCTCCATTCCCCCTGGAGCCCTTAAAAACAAAAAGCACCCTTTTGGCAAATTGGGCACACTTTTTCCATTGCACTTAGAGGGTCCCATTTTTTTGTCATTTAGGGGTGTCCTCACTTTTGTGCCAAGTTTGACATTATGGCTGTGAGTTTTTATTTACAGTTATACAAGTGACACTGACTACTTTACATTGTATCAAATTTCAGATTTAGTGTTGTTCCATAAAAAGATAATACAATATTTCCCAAAGTGTGAAGGTGTACTTACTTCTGTGGATATTATATACTGTAATTCAGTGGTTAACACTGTTCCCTTGAGCGCTGGGGTCCGTGTTCAAATCCCACCGGGACAACATTGATAGAGTTTACATGTTTTTCCCTTTGGGGGTTTTCCCTTTTTTACCCCCACTCCAAAACTATACTATGGGTTTAAATTTCTGAATTTGGGCCCTTGACCCCAATGAGGACGGGGCCCAAAGTGAGTGATAACAATCCCCTACAGGTGTTTTATATAATCCTGCTTAGAAAGAATAAAAAAAATAATAATTAACTGCAGCTTTTGGGCCCAAAAAAGTCTATAAGGCCCCAAAACCCTCTACACCTAAGAGACACTAGTATTCCAAAAAACATATTGTAGTTGGGGCGGGTGGGGAGCAGAGCCCCATGTTACATCCAATGCCCATTTTAAATATTTTGACTTTTTTCCTTCTCTGTCTTCCGTCCTCCCTCTATGCTTTTCCTGGGGATTTGACTTGTAATTGCTACTTTTCTCTTTTTTCCTGTATTTTCATAGGTTTAGGCAGCTGTAAGGTTCCATATGGGGGTTTTGGACCCCACATGACTGTCACATGCAAAATTTGTGTTGCGCCTTTGATCTTTTATGTTTAATTTATGACCTTTGGAGGGGCTTCTTCTTGCAAATCTACACTTGGGCATAAAAAGATAACAGAAGCGATGAAAAAAATATCTAGTTCCCTTTTTACAAGAATTGCGGGGCGGTTTTATAAGATGTTTTTTACCCTTTGGCTGGTAAAAAGGGTTATTTAAGGTTTCATTTGCATTCACATAATCGAAAAGTAAATTTTACCTGGAAACAAAATAGAATGCATTCCAGAAAACCTTTTTTTGATGTAAAAGGCTGTATCTGCAATCTCATAATATACCCCCTAGGGAAATGGAGATAATTTTCCCCTGGCCCCTTAATCCTAGTTTTGACTGACAAAGCTGCAGAGGGGAAACCGGAAATGATTCTGAATTCATGGCTATACCGCAATCCCCTGCCAATACCTAAAGCTCCAAAAAGTCCCCCGCTTTCAATATATGGTTGGTACAGAAGTAGGGTTTCAATTCCAAAAAACAGTGCCAAGCAAAAGGGAAACAATGGTTTGAACTTTTGACTTTAGACTCATACTCACCATCCACTACAGCTTTGAATGTAGACTACCATCATTTTATAGACAATCTCAACTATCTCAAACATAAATTTGACTTGCAACTATTTAGTTATGGAGATTCTTATCATGTACTAAAAAAAAACACAACAAAGGCCATACTTACATCTCAATGGCTGGACTAGAGACTGAACCCAGAAAGAGGCAACACAGGCCTCTGTGCTACTTGGGAAAGATAAACAGGTACAGGTAACACATTGTTACAGTTTTGCTCCTGGTGGTGGAACAATCTTTTTCTTCTTGTGTACTATAAATTACAACGATGTTCTCTCCTATAATACTCCGTGTGTTATTAAGAGATGGATTTCCTACAGTGAAAGGTCACTGGTTTGAATTGAGGAGCAGCCATGAAGAAGATAAGTAGTTGCCCTTTTAGTTTATTGATCGACGAACTGTGGAGAAGAAGGCAACACATCCCTAACCTGCACACAAGACATGACTTGACCACATGGTGTTCTGAAAAACTGAGAGTATAGCACTTCCACTCAAGCACAGAACTTTTTGCATCACCATGTTTAACCCCTTCAGGCCGCAGTCGATTTTTAGTTTTCGTTTTTTCCTCCCCGCCTTCCAAGAACCACAACTTTTATAGTTCTGTACTTTTAGCGAAGTAAAGCTCTGTGATATCCATTTGCCAATGAGGGTAAATGGCATCACAAAGGGGGAGCCTCATATCAGACTTTTATGCATTTAATAGACCACTATCTTCTCCAACTGGAACCATGTGATACTACATTCCTCCTGCAGTGACCACTGCCAGGGTATTTAGCTATTGCATAACTAAATAATAGTTAGGGCAACCAGGGTAACTACATTCTAAGATGGGGCAAGCAATCAAATGCCAGAACAACTACAGTCTAGAAGATTGTCCTATCTGAAAACTCATATGTGAATCACCATGACTAAACTTCCACTCATTGTAGGTTATTTTTTCCTGTAGAAAGAGTAAGATATCAGGCAATAACCCTTTATCCAAGCTAATCCTCTGCTATATCTTTGACATAGTAAGCTTTCTAGAGTACTACCTCTCTGCATCAGACATGATGTTATGCAAGAAGCTGAACATTCACAGACTTTTCATACACATAAGACGGGGGTCTTCAAAGGTTCTTAAAATCTTTAAAAATAACAAAAGGCAATATAAGCAGATTGGTTATTTGTAACAGGTCAAGAAATAAGCAATCTGCAGACTAGTGAGAGTGTTGACACAAGGGATCATTAGCCGTTGCTGTTATCTGTTTGCAATCAGGTGGTGATTATACTACTGTCTATATGTAGCAGTCATCTATTAATCTTCATTTTCTCACTGATGACTTTGACAAAGTCTTGTCTTCATTCTTCACACACTGATTTTTTTAGCTTGCGGTGGGCTTGTGCACATTCACAGCAGCCAATCTGAACATGCAGAGCTGCAGTGTAAAACACGTAGGAAGTTTGGGGTAGAAAGTGGAGTAGATTTCAGACTAACCTAAGCTCCTTCCAGCATTCATATAGCAAAAAAGACAAGCAAAAGATAAATACCAGCTACAATGGAATGTTAGATATACCAAAAAAGGTGGTGTAAAATAATTATACACCGTGGAACTAGTGAATATATATTAAAATAAAAAGAATTGGTTTAATACATTAAAACTCCACACAACACAATTAAAATATAGCACAAATGGGTAATGGGGAACAGTGAATAAGTCATAATACAGGGAATGGAATGGAGAATGTATATATGCGACAAATCCCCAAAAATTTTATTTAAGGAGTTGGGATCATGATTAAGTAGAAAGTTTCCATAATCAAGTGAATAAAACATTTACCAACAATCATGATCAAAGAAATAATGTAAGGAGCAAAGTACTAAATAAATAACCTGAATAAACAAGTATATACTAATCACTATATAAAGGAATGTGCAAAAATGCAGATGAAAGTCCAAGTATACACAATGAAGGACCAATATAAACAAAAAAAATGCACATTTAAACTATGACCCAAAAGGATCAATAATATATATCATATATATATATATATATATACTATATATATACATATACTATAATATATATAAATATATATATATATATATATATATATATATGAAATATATAGAAATATATATATATGAATTATCCCCGAACCTATGGATATTACTGCAGAAGAGACATGTGAATGTTGTGGGACATTTTAGGGACTAATTATCAAGTGGGAACCTCTCTGCCAGCATTCAGTCACATGTAAAGGAGCTCAGCCCGTACCCATTCCCAATCCACATTAGGACTATGAATATAAATTTAGAAAGGTCTTAAAAACTTTAAATCCGTCTAAAATGTATAAACAGTCAGAAGTTATTCTGCCAATAAGTCACTCTTCTCCTTATATGACCTGAGCACGGGCACTCAACCTTTCTTTAGTCGTCCATCGGGTGACTCCAGATTCTAAGAGGAACCTGTCTTATTAAACCGCTGTATGGTCCTGGCCACTGTCATGCAGATCAGTGTCAGGGTGTCGGCAATCTTCTTATAGCCTTGGTCATCTTTATGTAGAGCACATCAATTTTTTTTCAATCCTCAGACCCGTTCTTGTGCTATGAGGGCCATGTTGAACTTCTAGTGGACCAGTACTAGGAGAATGTGAAGAGCAATAACGACCAAATGTACACACCTGCTCCACATTCACTCCCATAGAGACCCGTTGTAAATTAACAAAGTCCACATTGGTCAAATCTTGGACACACGAGGCACTTTTGATCCATTGTAACTCACTTATTGCTGTTCACATTAGGGTATGTAACTCATTATTTGCTTGCCATCAGTTTAGAACATAGATTGGCTGTGTAGTTGGCTATTTACACAGTTTACAGTTGTTGTTTTTGTGTACACTTACTACTATTACATTGTATCAAAGTGTCATTGTCATGGGTCCATGTCTGAGGGACTACCCGTGCAGAGCCACGGGCACTTAGCCAGTCCCAGCTGCTCAGCGCTGGCTATCGTTGTTCCTAGGATCTAGCGTCCCCCTGCTCGTAGCGTCTGAAAACTTACCTGTCTCGCTCCTGTCTCCACTGCGGCTCCGGCCTGGCCAGCGTCTTTACTTACCGCGCTTGCGCTTCCTGCTGCACGATCTCACCCCTCTTAGTCGGCATACCGTACACTCACGAATGCGCCTGCTAGGGCGCGTGCGACGCCTCCTGCTGTTTAACAGGGACAGTGTCCCACAATTCCTGCTCTGTGACCTGTGACCTCTGCTATTTTAAGGAACTTCTCCTTGTCAGTTTTTGTTGTTGTTTCACTACACATAGTCTTGACCCCTGGCATGCAGTATATGACAACTGAACCTGCAGATCTTGTGCACTATCTGTATCTATCCTACTATACTACCTGCCGCTGGCAATAGTCCACTACTACTAGTTCTTTGTCGCCCACAGATACAAGTTGTTCATTAAATGCCTGGACTGCACTAGCCGTCTATAGCTACACCTGCCAGTGTCCTGTACATCTGGTACCAGCACCTGTTAGCCTGTCCTGTATCCGCTACCCTCTGAGAGTTACGTCCATCGAATATGTACTGCAGGTTCCCATAGAATCCGCATACCCAACGATCTAATTCCCTTAGAACCTTACAGACATATCTTACAGATGTTTGTCCCTGTTACTTCCCATGAAAAGGTATTATACAATATTTCCAAGATGTGAGAGGTGTACTCACTTCTGTGAGATACTAATATACTGTAATTCATTTGTTAACACTGTTCCTTGCACGCTGGGTCCTCTGTTCAAATCCCACTAGGACAATCTATCTGCAAGATTTTACAAGTTATTCCCATGTTTGCCATTGGTTTCCTCTGGATTTTCCCTTTTCTTCTCTCCCGCACTCCAAAAGCTATACCAATGAGATAATCGGGCAATATAGACTGTGGTGCCCCAATGAGGACAGGGACCAATGTGATTGAAGACAATCCTCCCTACAGTTGCTGTTTTAACATAGTCGTGCTATATTAAATGAATACAGAATCAATAATAGATTAACGGCATCTCCTAGACCAAAAAGTCTATGGGGACCCAAAACATACTCTATCACCTAAGAAGCATGTTTTCCCAAAAAAACATATTGTTTTTGGCCCGGGTGGAGGAGACTCCTTAAGAGCTCCATTTTACACCTTGCCTACTCTCCTCTATACGTGTCCTGTGCATTTGATTTAGTAATTTGCTAATCTCTCTTTCTTCCTGTATTTTCATGGGTTAAAAGGGAAAATTTTTTAAGGCTTCCTATATGGGCTGAGACCGCCTAAAAAGTCACATGCGACCTTGTGCATCCCCCTTTTGATGCTTAAAAATTTATATTATGCACCTTTGGGGAGTTTCTCTCTTGAAATTTCCCACCTGGTCTTAAGAAAGTCAACAGAACTGATGAAAATATATCTCAGTTCCTTTTTTACAAAATTGGGGGGCCGGGCAAAAGGGGGAATTTTTACAATTTGGCAGGTACCCCGGGTTATTTAAAGTTTTATTTGTAATTCAATAATTGAAAAGAAAAATTTTACCTGGAAAAAAAAAATAAATATTCGAAGGAAAAATCTTAGATGTTCTGTCTGTATATGTAATCTGCAATTCTCAACAATCCCAAGTAGGAACTGAAGGTAGTTGTCCCAGCCCCTTTATAGTTATTGAAGGTTGACAACGCGGCAGAGGAATCTGGAACTGATGCTGAATTAAAGGGGCTACATCCCATCCCATGCCCATACCAAAAGATCTAAAGAGATCCCCCCCCTTTCTGTAATGTAGGGAAAACATATACGGTTTAAATTATGTGTATTTTTTAAAAAATTCAGCTGATAACAGAGGGGATTATGATCATGAAGGAACAAATAGTCTTTTTCTCTCAAAAAATGTAAACTACTCTGCCTGCGAATTTACTCCTAAGAATTTGTTCACCAGATTGGACTTATAGCAGTCTGGTGAGACAGGGTTTATTTAAATTAAAATTGGAGAATATTGAAACCATTAAAACATCCCAATTTTAATGTGAATGAGTTTTTAAGCTTTAAAAGAATTATCAACAACCAGCAATCACATTAGACCTGCCAAAAGGGAGGGTATAGTTGGTTTTGGCACGAGAAGTATATAGAGAAGCTATGGGCAAAAATCTGATGTAGGGTTTATTGTAAACTTCAGGAAGACCCAAAAAAATTTTTACAGTAAAATTAACAGCTATAGTTGATAAAGGGTTTTGAGGATAACACATTGATCAGGGACTTAAATCTTTTTTTATAAAAATTTTCCTTTTACTCCCTTTTTTGATTTATTACCCAAAATCACAAATCACTAATTGTTTCCCCGGGGAACCTATTGCTCTGGAAGAGGTCATTGTTTAGTAATGCATCTATTTTTTTAGATAAAATATTTCTCGTGTGTATAAAACTTCCAAGTCATATGAAAAGACACTACTGACTTTTTCAAAAATTTTAAAGACACTCTATTGAGGGTGAAAAAAAAAATTTTTGGGTTTCCTTTATATAGCTTTTTCTATTACTTCAAATAGGAATAAAGGGTTGAGGCAAAACTAAGGTGTTGAACAAAACGGGGTTTTTTTAGTGACGAAGGAAATTTTTTGTGACTTTATTGAAATTTGGTCTGACCTAATTTTTTTACATTTTGGGGAAATTTTTTTTTGCAATTGCGGGAACTGCCATGGCACGAACATGGCAGCCATGTATGCAAAACTTTGTTTTTGATTTAGAGAAAATTTGTTAGTGTCCCACCCTTTTGAGAAAGTGCTAAATGGTGGGATACATAGACAATATTTTTTTGATTTTCCCGGGACAGATCCCAATTAATAAATTTTATAAATTTTGAATAAAAATCACCCAGTCTTAAAATTTTCCTGAATTATTTAACAGATCAAATTTCCCCTTTTTTAAAACAATGGTCATCTTTAAAAGTCTCAAATTGCCACAGAACTAATTTGTTAAATGACAGATAGGAAAATTCGTTAAGGTACAATAGTTGACCGACTAAAAATGATTCAATCTTTCCCTACAGCCAAATGTTAGAAAAAACATATATTGATTCCCCGACAAATGTGTCAATTTTTGGGCTTTTTCAATTTTCTTCTATACAGGGGTTTTCCCCGTAATCTGATTGATAGAAAAGAGGAGATGTATCACACATTTTGACGACATCCCCTTTTTTGATAGACAAAACATTGTAAGATCTAAACTAAGGGATTTCCCTTTTAAACCACTTATAAAGACCCTTTGTGGGGCAACTCCTTAATTTTTTAGAAAACATTTGGTATATTATACGAGACCCGCTTTAAAGATTTAGCAAATTTCACTACCCCCTTTTTAAAGTCCTTTAAAACCCAAATTTAACCCCTTAAGGCCCACCTGTTTTGGCCTTTCCCGCCCGCCCCTATTTTTGAAATCTGACATGTGTCCATTTATGTGAGAATAACTTTTTTACACTTTTACCTATCCATGTGATTCGAGATTGTTTTTCTCGTGACACATTTCTTTAAATTTTAAAAAATTTTTTCCCAAAAATCCTTGTTTGTTTGTGAAAAAATATCAAATTTTATAAAAATTTGGAAAAATTTGCGATTTTGAAAGTTGCAAATTTCTCTCAAGACAGAAAAAAATTCACCAAAAATAGTTTATAATACATCACCCTATTTTCCCCTTGGTTGGGATCATTTTTAAATATTTTTTTTTTTTTTTACGAAATTTGAGGGCTTAGAAATTTAGTGAATTTCTCACAATTTCAAAAATTTGCAATATACATTTTTTTTGGGGCCATCCAGTTTGAGTGGCTTTGAGGGGCCTGCATTTGATCCCCCCTAAATATGCCATCTAAAAACT